>JARWCS010315877.1:0-12811 GCA_034783895.1 Geukensia demissa | reverse complement strand
TACCGGACACTGGAGTCTCTAAGGCTCAACCCACAGAATTAATCACATTGGTGGATAAGGAATTAATAGCTCTTTACTGGACACTGGAGTCTCTAAGGCTCAACCCACAGAATTAATCACATTGGTGGATAAGGAATTAATAGCTCTTTACCAGACACTGGAGTCTCTAAGGCTCAACTCACAGAATTAATCACATTGGTGGATAAGGAATTAATAGCTCTTTACCGGACACTGGAGTCTCTAAGGCTCAACCCACAGAATTAATCACATTGGTGGATAAGGAATTAATAGCTCTTTACCGGACACTGGAGTTTCTAAGGCTCAACCCACAGAATTAATCACATTGGTGGATAAGGAATTAATAGCTCTTTACCGGACACTGGAGTCTCTAAGGTTCAACCCTAGAACCAATCACATTGGTGGATAAGGAATCAATAACTCTTTACTGAACACTGGAGTCTCTAAGGTTCGACCCACAGAATCAATCACATTGGTGGATAAGGAATTAATAACTCTTTACTGGACACTGGAGTCTCTAAAGTTCGATCCACAGAACTAATCATGATGGTGGAAAAAGAATTCATATCCAATAACTGGGCACTATAGTCTCTAGGGCTTGACCCAAAGAAAAGAAAACACAAAGGTGGATAAGGAATTCATATTTATTAACTACAGAAAGGAGAGGTCTCTAAGGCACAAAACTGAACTTGATGGTGGATATGTGATGCCATCTCATTACAGATTGCCAAGTTATCATACAGAAAACCTGGTCATGTACCATAGTGGGGGACATGTTTGGACAATGCCACTATCCATGCAGCTAAATAACCCTTTCATAATACCGGTAGGTCTTCAGCTGCTATAAAAGGGTAAAATTTCTTCTCACTAACCAACCCATCTTTTTCCCATTGGCTTTCAAATGCTATTGTGTCCCATCTACCCCATACAACTACCCACTTTTTCTTATAAATGTTGACCCAGCTCTCACCGTGAATCTGCACGAAAAATTTGCCACAAGACATTTAGCAACTAACAGTCAATCAACCTATCATTAAACACATTAAAATCTCTGTGGTCAAATTTGTTTGTCTTTTCCTAAGTTTGTAACTCTAAATGAGAACAAATTAAAACTGTAGGTTATTATATATGATGTATCACTCCTCTAAATAAAAATAATTCATAGGTGAAATATACATGTACTTCCTACCAGTTTAGAGATGTTTAAAGCTGTGACAGGAATTCTGGGTGATTTGCTGTTCTTAGTAAGATATATGTTTACTGGTAAAGTCAACCATAGCCACCCACATGGCAACCACACCAGAACTGTGTTTCTGAAACATGATGTAAATTCTGGGAAGTCTTTGTCATTTGAGAATCCTGAATCTTCCTGAAAAGAGATAAAAAAAATCCAAATCTGTACATGTAATTTACTATATTACACTGTAATACAACATGCACAAAATTACTGTCAAAAGGGAGGTACAGCTCTCTGCCTGCAAGCAATTTTCCAATATTTGGTCCTGAGTGTGCCTAATGAAGGTTAATCCAGAAAAGCGCTTTGTATGCAGTGAAATTTAGGCATTTATATTCATTGTTTTTCTATTTTGTCTACAATCTGTTTGATAAAAGAGGTAAATTTAAGGCAAAATCTTTTAAGAACTTTTTTCACGACCTATAGAAATCTATTGAACCAGAGTAAAAAGCAGCTTCACCATACACATCTCCTCTTTTTGGCCCCTAGTGTGTCTGATGAAGGTAAATCTAGAAAAGATGTGGCTTGTGGCATATTCCATATTTTTTCTTTTCAAAAAACATTATCCTAATAATCAACTGTCTAACATAATACAGTTCTTCATACTGATATTCTGTGCCAAATATCATAAAGCTCACTTGTGTGGTTCACAAGAAAAAAGTGACAGAAACTTTCCTTAATCAAAAAGTGGTCCTAGTTCTGGCAAACAGAAGTGGTCATACAAAAGAAAGTCAATCTGTATTTTGATATTTGGCAGAGAGTAACAACAGAAAATGGTCTAAGGTTCCAGCATGGACATGTTTTCCATATTGCTTATTAGGATGATTTCACAAATATGCAGTGCAATCCTGCAAAGTTTCATGAAGTTCTGAATACATAACTGCAGACACAGATGTAAATAAATTGCTAACACTGGTTATACAAAGGACAACTGCTATTATCAGAAATTACAGGGATAATTTTGGGAAAAAATAGATCATAATAATCTTGAGTCAATAGCATATCATTCAACAATTTTCATATATTATCCAAAATTATAAATCATTACATTATTAACATTTTCTTTAATGAGTAATATAGTTTTACTTTGGTTTGATGTTTTTACCAATTAATTCAATATGCAAAGTTCTGCCAATAAATAAAACCAATTTTGTATAAAGAAATAATATAATATCTGATTATATATAACTTTCATGTGACCAGTAAAGAAGATAATATATGCATCAATCACCTTGGTGTGCATTTCCAGCTCATAAACTTTCTAAAACTTGAAAAAATCATCACAATCGAAGCAGCAGCAAGTTAAGCAAGTTAATGTTTTTCATAAAATTTCATTCAGTAAAATAAAAAAAATCAGAGGAACAATTTTCTTTTTAAGTGAATGATTGAGCCAGTCATGATTATATTTATAAATTTGTGTATTTTTATTTTGTTTAATATATTATGTATTTGTATTTCCATCAGGTGACTTCAATAAAAATTTATTAATATTCTGTATCTATGACCAAATTTGAACTTTAATATTAACTAACAATCATGTACACTGTTGTAACTCAGTCAGTTATGCAACATATCTTCCCTACATGCACTAAGGCTGTCATTATACAAAAATACAAAAATATGGTGACAAAATAATAATTCATAAGAAAAAAAGAAAGAATATTTATGGTATCTATCTCAAATCAATAACTTAATGTTTCATGGAAGTTTGGAATATAAACTTAATATAAAATTGGGTCTTCCTCGGAAGACATGTGTTGCCTGCGCCCACATATTGTCCATGAATATTGGCAAACAGGAGGTGGATGTTCAATGGGTTCCAAGCAATTCACCATACTTGAATTCTGAGCCAAATATCAGTTCCCCATACAAAAGGTCTGTGCCAAATATCAGGAAGCTAACTTGCATGATTGCTGAGAAAAATGTGACAGAAAGGACAAGGTACATTAAGTACCCTTTTTAGCCCACAAAAATGAAATTTGTACGATTGTTTTGGAATACGGCCTATAATGATGTAAAATGAGGAAACTTCACATTTTACGACAGATCTTATAAAATAATTTGTTTTTGACGTCATACTGACGTCACAAACAGGACCCAATGTCTCTTATTTGTTAAAAAATAATGAAAAAGCACAAATTTTGGAGCTTTTTCATTAAATCTAAATATTTCCGACAACGTAGACCGTCACAATTTTTTGCCAGCTGGTGTAGCATGTAAAGATGTTCATTCAGTATAAAAAATTATGTTGGTCTACGTTGTCGGAGACAGTTATTTAAGCCAAAAACATTAAAAAATAGGTCAAATTTAAGGATTTTAAAAAAAATTGCCATTTTTGGTTTTAAATGTGACGTCACTGTGATGTCAAAATCACTTCAATAGGCATTTTTGAATTAGTTTTAGGAAAAATCATTATTTCACTTAATTTTAACAAAAAATTGGGAAATTAAATGCATGTCTATTTTTACATTGAATAATGGGCCAAATAAGACCCTTATCTTACCTTGTCAAATAATATTTTGCAGTTTTCATTTTTTAACATTCTAAAGCACTGAAAATACGGAAAGGCTTCGGAAATTATTGCACTTGGTGGTTGTCCCTACAGCTTTTTTTGCTTCCTATTTTGATTGTTTGGATTTGAGTATTTCTTATAAAATGTTTGGATCTCAGACTTCCTATGTTTTGGTTCAAATTCTACTGATGAGAGGCTAACAATTGAAATGCGCAAATGGCATATCGAATTTCAAAATATTTATTCAACATTGGTAAACTTATATTTTAAAAGAATCCTTTTATAGCTCTACATAGTTTTTTTTTTTTTTTTTTGTTATTTATCTCAAAATCAAATCGTCTTCAATAAAATGAAATGGTTTGATAAGATCATACATGTATCTTGTAATTAATAGCCAATAAACATGTTTATGGTGATACCTACTTCACAGGTTTATAATCAGAGGAAATGAACATAGGCTATTTTTATGGGAAACAGAGTAAATCAATTAACTGTTTGGCACCATTATTGCTTACTAAATCAATTATTAATTAATTTGCAGTAATCATTAAATTACCATTACAAAAATAGGCTCATTACCATTACACGTTACCATTACCCTAGGTCTGAGTAAACGGAACCAATATTTATAAAATTAATACAACTCAAACTTTCGAAATATTCTAACAATCTCGTATAGATTTGAATCCTAAAAATAGTGCGTTGTGTCATTTCTAATACATCAAATAGTATCAACAGTCTGTTACTCTTAAGCTAGAAATATCATGTTAATTTTCTGTTGTACAAATATAAGGTTTAAAATAATTTTTATTAGTTTCATGGCTGTTCCAATACTGTCGACGACTGCAAAGGTCGTCTTGTTGAAAGTCGTTGACTGATGCTAAGAACGTTCTGAAAGATGTCAAGGATTTACATCCAAGACTTATTTAAATGGTATCAAGCTCAGTTTATTGTATGACTATTTCATTAACACACCTTAAATTATTTGAGTATTAAAATATATATGAAACATTCAAAACATAGGAATGCTGACTAAGTCAAAGAGGTTTTATTTTTGGCCAAGATCATTTTGTTTTATCTGCATGTATCAAACAATAAAAGCTGTAGAAAAGAGATTGTTTACTGCAATGACACACATATCAAGTTTCAAATCCCATATCTCACTCTTATACAGGAATTGTCGGACGAGTAGCGGTGGGTTTTATTGCTGATATGAAATATACCAACAGATTTGTAATACGAGGCTGCGCTCTGATTCTTGGAGGATTGTGTACTGTTTGTGTGGTGTTCCTGTCACCGTCATATTCATTGTATTTGGTATATGGTGCCGTTTTAGGAATATTTACAGGTACTGATAATATTTACAGATTTTATCATAAAATCTTGCATAGGAATCTGAAAATAGCGTAATTTATTACAGTACTTATTCATTATATCGCAGCAAAAATATTCTAACATGAGGGAAACACGAGGTAAACTTTCGATCATAGCAAAATACATACTATATAATCTATATTTTACAATGTCGAAAAATTAGCTTTGAACGGTCGAACAATAGATAAGAGACGGATATTATAGACATTAAACCTGGGAGGGTGATCTGTTTAACTGTTATTATAACAGCTACCTTATTGCTGTGTAGCATATGCCCACTGTTTTATTCGTTGTTTTGGCTTGAAATGGGTAAATGTGCATATTATATGATATCGTACTTTGTTTGGCGAAAATAGTCTTTTAAAGGACCGATATAATATTTAAAAGTTAAACCGATGGCGAACCTTCTAAATATAGTGTTTGTATTTTCACAGACGATAGCATAGACGCCAAACAAAGTTAGATTACATTTCTATCTGAAGTTTTAACTCATAAATAAGTGAGATTTGTTCTTATAGGTGAAAGCTAACGATAAACTACACAAACAAGTTGATGAATTTAAAATTTGTTAAAATTAAAATATTAAATTCATTAAAAACAGTAACATGAGGCCGCAGTCACCACCTGCTAAGATTGCCTTTACCGCGGCTATTTTGGACATTGAACAATTATATAAAAGCGAAATCTGAATATGCAAAAACCATGAAGGACAAAGATATGGGGTTGCAATTGCTTTTCAAAAAGACGGCTTATCGGAGTCCTTCAGGAATTTACCAAATTTCGAACTGCCACCTTTTAAACTCTTACACTGCATAAGATCACAACTGATCTTCTGGTTCTGTTTTATATGGTTGCCATGTATTTTTCCAAAAGGTAACAGACTTAAAAGACTTCCAGGAAATTTACCTAAGGTAGAATTACCATACTTTTAAGTCTGAAGACTCCTCGTTATTGTAAAATACAAAATTACCAATGTTAAATAAATATGGAAAAATTTGGTATGCTATATGTACATTTCAAGGAGTAACCTCTCATTAGTAGCATTAGAACCGAAACATGGGAAGTCAAAGATTCAAATATAGCAAAAGTGCCACTCAAATCCGACGGCAGGGACAACAACTAATTAATCATCTGATGTGGTAGTTGTATGTATGCCATTTTTTTAAATAGCAGGTTTGAGAGTATTCTAGAAGAATAAACAAAGTTGGAATTGCCAGATTTTTTAATCTTCAAAATCCATATGATAGAAATTTATCTTCTGATTTCATTTGTGTATGGTTTATAAGTACTCATCTATGAGGGACATCAAGGAAATTAACCAAAGATGTCATTAATCTATTTTGTAATCTTAAATCTCCATATGATTGCAATTTGTCTTCTGATTCTATTTGTCTATGGTACTTAGTATTTTTCCAAAAGATGTAAGTCTTTGAGACTTCCAGGAAATTAAGATTGAATTGCAATATATTTTAATTATAAGACTCCATATGATTGTAATTGATCTTCTGATCTTCCGTAAAGATGCTATATCTTTTAAACTATAACAGGTCTTAGAGTCTTCCAGAAAATTTACCAAAGTTGGAACTGCCATCCATGCAACTTCCTAAAAAGTTTCATTTAGGTATTAAGAGAGATTTTGAAAAAAACTTCAATTTCAACCATTTCCAAAGCTAAAAAAACAAAAATCCCGTTTGATCTTAGGTCAAGTTCATCTCAGTTTACATCCGTCGCATTTGCTATATGCATGCATCTTTATGACAAGTTTCATTTAGACATCTATTTTAAAGAAAGAATAGTGAATATATGCTAAAAAGACACGAACTACATATCTATATATACGATCTTATATGCGTTTATAACAATTATTCAAAGTACTAAAAATACAGAAGGGCACATTTCCGGATTTAACTTCATCAGACAGGCTAGTTGCAAAAAATAGGAAGGTCAGTCAAACACTAAGAATTTTTAGTTCTTGGTGCAAAACCAAATGCAGTTCATTTCGTAATGGACGCCAATAAGCCAAATATAATAATAACAGAGAATTTTACAATTTACAATGTTTGAAAGATGTAAACTGTATTTTTCCAACATGCTTTCCTGTACTCGAAAATACATAAGAGCATACAACTCAAGCACGGGGAAGCCTTTTACGATCCTCCACAAAGCACAAGAGAAATACTCTCTAATAATAAGTAAACAAAAACAAACGTTCTTTACACTACAAAACTGATTCCCCTGAATGATCAAGGTCATCGAAATTTACATCTGAAACATGCATGTTATATCAATGCAAGCTCATTACAAGTTTCATTAAGATATCAAATAAAGTTTCTAAGAAAACAAAAACTTGGACCTAACCTCCAGAGAAAAGCAGAATTTTCAAGTCTAAAATTTATCTCCTGCCCAGGGTGTCCTTGACTTCAGGGTCACTTTAATTTGCATCCGAAAAGTTTTATTTATGTATCTAGCATAGTTGTTGAGAAAACAAGAACTTTGACGTTACTTTTTGTCAAAAGCAGGTAGAAAAATGATGATCCTGAATGTCTTTGAGGTCACCTTAATTTCGATGCATATGATGCGAACCACCCTACACTTTCCTGTTCAATTTCATAAAGCTACCTTTTATAGTTACTGAATAAAGTAAGACACGGACGCCGAGGCAATTCCAATAGCCCACTTGACGATTTACAAATTCGCTAAAGTTAATTCAAGCACAAAGAAACTCTTTCTTACCATATAACATCTTCAAAGAAACTTCTATTGAGATTAATTCTTAAAACAAGTTGGTCACATACCGAGGGCAAAAGTAATTGGTTTGTCTAAAGTTGGGGACAATGTTGAAACATTTCGGCTCAACTTATGTAAATATATAGTTTTGTAAGAAGTCATGAGGTAACTTGATTGTCGTTTGGCTGGTGCGCTGTAAACTTTAGATGTAATGTGGTATTGAGCTTACGTAAACACAAAATAATAATCGAACGTATTTCACAATCTAGAGCCTCCAATTTATTTCATCATCGAATTATGATCAGTGAAAAAAGTCTGATATGTTTACCAAATTTATTTGCCTTGTTTTACGTTAAGTCAAAGTTTTGGAAAATATTACAAATCATCATTCATAATTTAAAAATTTAGAGGATGTAATTATTTATGGTTATAACATTTTTTCTTCAATATATTGATTTATCAACCTAAAAACGAATTATTTACCTCCCTCCTTGGCGACGATACTTTATGTGTCTTGTATCAATGAATCTCATCAAAATTCAGTATTTGTACAATGAATATCAATCTGCTAGCGGCATCAAAGAGGCCAAGATGCAAAGCAGTTACACAAGCTCTAAAGAAGACGTAAAGAGCAACAAAACGTAACATCCTGTTTAACATATTGAATGTACATGAAAAAATAATACTGAGCGTTTTATATAATTATGTAGTACTTTCTGCAGGCATTGTTGCTTTCCTGCAGCCTGTATTAGTAGCTGATCTTGTTGGTACAGAGCATCTTAGTGTAATGTTTGGAATGCATCTACTGTTAACTGGAATATGCGTGCTGATTGGTCCACCCATTGCAGGTATATAATACTAAATAAACTGTCAAAACTTATCATTTGAATGAAATATTCCAAAAAATGATAATTCACAAAGGTGGTGAGGGTAAAAACCTAAACCAGAGGATGTCGGTAGCCTGTACTCGCTCAACTGGTACACGGTTGCCAAGACAAAGTTGACGTAAAAACCTTTCGAATGGTAATTTCAAGGACTAACCTCTCATCAGTAGCATTAGAACCGAAACATAGGAAGTCAAAGATCCAGACATAAGTACAATACGTTTCCGAGCCCATCCGTATTTTCAGTGCTTTAGAATTTTACCAAATACAGCAATTTTTTGTAAAACATTGTCTGATACATTTCCTATCAGAAAAGACTGACAACTGGGCTGATGAATACCCTCGGGGACCTTTGGTCCACCAGCAGAGGCATCGACCCAGTGGTTTCAAAATACAAAATTACCAATGTTGAATAAATATGGAAAATTTTGGTATACTATATGTGCAATTCAAGGAGTATAACCTCTCATCAGTAGCGTTAGAACCTAAACATCCAAACAGAGCAAAAGAAGCACTCAAATCCAAACAAATCGAAATGGAAAGCCAAATCCGACAGCAGGGACAACTTCGAAGTGCAATGCTTTTCGAAGTCTATCCGTATTTTTAGTGCTTAGAAATTGTAACAAACAGCAAATGTCTGTAAAACATTGTTTGATAAATTTTATGTCAGAAAAGTCTTACAACTGGGGTGGTAAGCCATTTTGTTTATAGGTGGGACTATCTTTTATAATTCTGAAAGGGACCCACCTTGTGACCATTCCTTGTTTTCAATTGAGAAGGTAGTTCCAGACAACATGATTTTTTAATGAATTTAACATGGGATTCTATGTTTATTAATTCGGTTGCAGCAACCGTTTGATTGGCGGCTGGGATGATCAGATACGATTCGGAAAGGGACTCGCCTAATGATCATTCCAGTAACGATTTCTTCCAATACAGCTAGGTTCAGACGAGAAGATTTTTAATGGAGTCCCTATAGGGTCCGAGGTGAAACAAATTTCGGCTGTAGTTGCCATTCTGGTTGGAGGGTGATGTCACTGGATACAATTCTGATATGGAACCGCGTAATTACCATTCCATCATAGTTTGGTTCAAATTAAGCAAGTAATTCCACACGAGAAGACTTTCTAATGAATTCACATAGGGTCCTATCTTAAACTAAGTTCGGCTGTGGCGGCTATCTTGGTTACCGGTCGGGGTCATCGGATACAATTTACTTTGAAAAAAATAGTTCTTTAAGAACCCTTCCACTAAAGTTTCGCATTAACAAGCCCAGACGTTTTCGAGAAGAAGAATTCCATTGAAGTTTGGCAAAGATTAGCCCGGTGATTTCAGAAGAGAAGATTAAAATGTATTTGTTGATGGACGGACGACGGAAGCCAAGTAGGAAAAGATATCGGGTAAGTGTCTGAGAGATCGCGCTCGAACCACAAGCAGAGAAAACTTGGAATTTACAAATCTAGAAGTCTCCACAAGGCCTTCAACAAGACAACATGACTACAATTTCAGACTTGGACAGGCACCTCAGACACGTGCTGGGTTAAAACTAGTAATATGCGTGTAAATAGTTTTAAAGTATTCAAAAGTATAAAAAAAGTTAAACAAAATTAAAAGAAGTGTGTATGTTACGGTCCTCTAAACATTTATCCCATACGTTTCATTTTTTTCTAAAAAGATGATTTAAATGCGTTTATAATAGAGGAGATACTGTTTACTCTGGACAGAATTACAGTTGTACAGCAAATTGTAGTAAAACCATCGATTTTTTTATTACAGGTTTAATATCCGATATAACAGGACGATATGACGAAGCGTTTATATATGCTGGAACAATGTTTTCTACTGGTGGACTCATTACTGTTCTGATACCAGTGGTAAAATGGAAGAGTAAAAATGATAAATAAAACTGTTCGCTATTCATTTTAAACAAAATATCATATTTGACGTTGGGACTTTGCTTAAAATTAGGTTCCTACACCCTACAAAAAAACCTTTTTTCAGATTGAAACTGGTATTACGTGAAAAGAAGTAAAGAGAAAAGCCTTAAGTTATAGTTACCTGATGTTGTTAAAACTTTTGTACACAACTGACTTAGAACCAATACAAAAAGCAGTTTGTTTAAAAATTTGACTATTACGTTTTTACACCAAAATGTAAACACTGAGCACTCGATGAAAACAGATGCAAGGCGAACACTTCCATGTGGGAAAATCGAATATACCCATATTATATATCTAATTAATCATCGATAACAAATAAACCTACCTATATCCTTTTTTGTGACGATCCGGCTTTATCGTACTTTTTGTATGCTGTTGCTAAAACGCTCTCCGTGACGATCCTTTTCGTATGCTGTTGCTGAAACGCTCTCCGTGACGATCCGGCTTTATCGTACTTTTCGTATGCTGTTGCTGAAAGGCTCTCCATATCTTTTTCATCTTCAAAGCCATAACTAACCATGCTATAAGAACATGCCTTGTCATATTTGACCATTATATCATGTCATATCTGCCACACTTCTTATGCTGCCATAAGGGCAATATTTATAATGTCATTCACAATCAGTTACACTTTTAGTCTAACGCCTAAAAACGGAAGCGTAAAATGTCTTGTACAAAATATATCACTGGTCTTTTTAAGTTCTAAAACATCTAGTTCTTTCTTAACATCATGTTTTTGTCACAAAAAAAAAAAAAAAAAAAAAAAAAAAAAAAAAAAAAAAAAAAAAAAAAAAAAAAACGGCAAAAAGGAGACGAAATCCACTTATAGGTTTCTATCAGTGTACCTTTATCTTTAAAAAATTATAATGTTTAATCAATCTACAGCTTCACAATTGTGATTCCAAAATAGAGAGTTGTATCTAGCTTTTTTAATGCTGCAATTTGACAAATTGTCTATTCCGAAAGGACAGAAACGATCATTTGATTATAAATTTAACTCTCTCCACGTAGAACGTTGCAAAATTTCAGTTCCAATTCCCATTTTGGAAATCTTTTAGTATCAACCCCAATGAAAGCACTAACATCTGAATAGATAAATCAGAAGGAATGAGAAGGATTGTAAGCAGCTAAATGTCTCCTCTTTAATTTTTTTCCAGCCAGAAAATACGCTCATTTTTAACCTGAACGACATCAATCGTATACAAAAAAGTCTCATACAACACAGAACACGGTCTATGGAAGGTGAAATCGAGTAATGTATTTTTCTATATTGTAATTCAGATGCATTGTGGTATATACCAGACGATTATTTATATATTTGTTGCTATAAATATATATTTCAGTAACAGAAGCATTACTGAAAGCTTTCATTCAGATAAATCTAATGAAAAAAAGGATACTACCAATATCGGATGAAAAATAAAACCACATTCCCCATTTCATGCAAAATTGCCTTTTTATCCTTCCACCTCTCTTATATAAAAAAAGTAAATGCTTCAAAAACTTTTTGCACTTTAAATAAGGAATCGATTGAAACATCAACAACAAAACATTTCCTCTATTAGGCGAAAATCGACCTTTTCTCTATTCTGATCACATTTACATCTTTTTATCTCGAAAACTGAGATTAAAATTCAAGTTCGAAAAAAATCCAACCACGTACTACCAAAAGCTCTCAATGAGACGAATAAAACTCAATCAGATAAAAAATATTAAAAGTTTCCAAAATTTGGGCGTGGCCATTTTTCACACCACATATGATTATCTTTAAAACAGTAAGAGATTTTCCAGGGCACATGTGGTTCATAAAGTTTTCGTATAATATAGTTTAACATTTTGTATTTCAGGGCCTTTTACAGCTTCCTTTATGGTATGGACTCTGGTTTATTATTGAAGGCCATAATAAGACCTGTAGAAGTTTAAATTCGACTGTCATTTGGTGGATGGCTGTCTCATGAACAATCAGGCCACATCTCTTTGTAGCTCACCTGGCCAAAGGCCATGTGAGCTTTTGTCATCACTTGGCGTCCGTCGTCCGTCCGTCGTTAACTTTTCACATTTTCATTAACTCCTCTGAAACCGCTTGGCCAAATTGAACCAAACTTTACAGGAAGGCTCTATA
>JARWCS010315767.1:0-12812 GCA_034783895.1 Geukensia demissa | reverse complement strand
GCTGGATGTTGAACATGCTAGACAAGAAAGCAACAGTTCGCAGGAAAACATACCACTTTACCCTGATGAACTGTCTGACTCTAGGCCAACAAGTCTTTGCTCTTACTCCTAAATGCTGCGTGCTAAGCAGAGAAGCAGCAAATACTAATTTTAAAGTCTTTGATTTGAACCGACGACCTTCTTTACTGGAGGAAAGCAGGCTAGGTAATAAACCATTACACCACCAAGGTGCTCTCCATTAATCAGATAAAATGAATTTTTATATCATCAGATCACTTGAGTGTTCTAGTTTTTAAGTTTGACTATATTTCAAATTATTTTTACAAACCTTCAAAAATTCTGACAGAACAATGGAGAACATTGGATGTAACCCTCCCATTAGAATGGACACAATGATACCGATGACAATAAGGTACCACTCAGGTCCATTCATCTTTAAAATCTTCTTCATAGGTACTTCTGGTAAGTCTTCTTCTGCTTCTTCTTCCTGTCGTGTAAATAAGATTCATAGATTAACGTAACCTGGAGATTTTATACATCTTCATGTACAAAGGGTTTAGGCCCTGTCTGTTTTTTTATGTTTTGCATCTGGTCACAGTTTTTAGAGCTACCAGCCAGCCAGGACAAAAAAACCCACACATAATAAAAAACACAGCTTTTTGGATATATATATGCCACACAGACTAACACCAAATTGAAATCTATTTTTGCAATGAATTTGTTTTGACAAACTGAACAATGATAAAAACAAGCGTATTTTAAAATCAGTGATTTTTTATGTATGAATAATGCAATATAATATTTCATCTATATGTTCAACCAATGAATTTCTGAAATATTTTAACTTGTTTTTAACCTAAATAACCATAAAACCTAACAGCACGCTGATGCAAATCAAAGAAAAACACAACTATGGCCTAACACATTATTTAATATTAAAGGTATCCATACCATAATAAAAAAGGTGGTCAAATATCAAGTTTTTTTCAACAATTTAAAGAAGATAGTGATTTCCTTCATTGATTTAAAAAAATATATAATTTTTCTGTGTAAAAAATTATCGAAAGATTTACTAATATAATATATTTTCCAAAGTTTCCAGATGTTTTCCGATGTTTTTATATTAGATTCTTCTAGAAGATCCAGATATTTTATATAATCACGGGATCAATTAGGGTCTGAATACCTTAAAATCATTGTTGTAGATTATATACACAAGTTTCCAGTGAGGCAGCCATTTTTAAAAATCACAAATATTCCTACAATTTTACTTAACTCACTGAGGAAAAAGTTACTGTTTGATGACCTTGAAATGTAAATCTGCATAAAATTTGTTTGGTGAATGTGATTAAAATCTCAAACTATGGGTGTATTTGAGGAAGCAGTATATCATGCACTCTGTTTTATTGGAAGAGTCAAGAACATTGGGTGAGAACCACAATCAATTTCTTAAAGTTAAAGTTAAAGTACAAGTATTTGCATGAGGATTACAATTTCCATGGAAACATTTTTTATTTCTGTTTGCAGATTTAGATTTTTGCATACCTTGTATATCTATTAGTGATGCAAAGTTAAAAATTAACAATATTTGCAATAAAATCACATCCAAAATGATGGTAAATCTTAAAACATTACATATATTTTTACTTTTACAGTACTCTAAAACATCTCAAGATAAAACCAACATTGTTTTTATTATTTTTAACTTATAACTATAGGAAAATATGGCTATAATCAAATCAATGCAATGAATTAGAGTCTCTCCAATGCTTCTATTGTTCACCCGTCAAAAAACCTATTACTTAACAGCTTTTCTTCAAATGAAATTGATCTGTAATGAATTCTGATAAATTACTACAAACCCTATCACACCTCTGTCCTTCCCACTTTTTGTGCCCAACACCAACACCAACATCCAGTTTTGTCCCAAGCGGAGAACTCATAGTGGAGTGTATATTGTTTTTCTACTGTAACTAGTTTTACAGTGTATACATAATTGGCAGATTATAGTAACATTTGGTTACCATCACATTTTATCTTTCAGGCCTTTTACAACTAGCTTTAGGGGGGGGTGATATTTGTTCATTATTGAAGGTCTTTAGGCAACCTGTAGATGTTTTCTGTAAAAATATTACTATTTGCAGATTGCAATTTTCGTGGACTTATTCTTCTGTATATGTTTGTGAGTTCTATTTTTCATGAATACTCTTTACTTCTATGAAATTTCTGGGTAAATTTTGGCATATCATGTGTACACATTTTCATGGAAAAATTAAAGCCACAAAGATAGGGAAAATTAACACCCAGCAACTTATAACTACCAGTACTTGTACAGTATATGTTTTGGATGATCCAAGGACAATCATACCATGCTGCTGTTTCAAAAAACAATCAATAATTTAGCATGCATGTAATTCCATTCATTTCATGCCTAACATGCATGTTAATTTAGCGTTTCTAAAACGGCAGCCACATCTACTCTTTTGTATGATAATTACCTTTTTCTTCCCCTCTTCCTTTCCTAATGTTAAGCTTTCAATACTAACAACAGAAGGTCTCTTATTCTGACCTCTCTTAAATGAAGATGAGCTAAGGGTGCGTGGACGGCTTCTCATCAAGGAGTCTTTTTCTCCTTCTTCTTCATTGGCAAAAAATTCATGTTCTAATTCTTCAGCCACTGAAAAAAAACAATGGAAGTTAATGATATTTTTCACCCATAACTAAAAGAAACAAAATGTACTTACAAAACCATCAAAATGTACTTACAAAACCAACAAAATGTACTTACAAAACCATCAAAATGTACTTACAAAACCATCAAAATGTGTTTACAGAAATTTCAAAGAACAAAGTGTAAAAATTGAAAAATGCAAAGTTTTAAGGGAAAAAAACTTGTAAGTAAACAAGAAATTTCCTAAGAGAAAAATAGTAGAGTGTCCAAACCCGAAAAAGATGTCTAATAAAGGAGTTTTATATACTGGCATAATCTACAGTCAAACTGGTGTTTAACTTGAAGAAAAAGGTTTAACAGTTTATAGTTGTTGTAAATACATCATCAGGTCACATTTTTGTTATTTGTATGAAATATGGTGATACCCTTTATTTTTGCAAATTCACACTTCAATATTACGGTCTGTCTTGTCTTTTAAACATACAATATAAGAATAGATTTCTGCATTTTATATAAAATGTTAGTGTACTTAATGTAACTTATATATTGATATTTGCCAATGAAGGTGATATTGGAAGCTTAACATACCAAAGTACAGTAGGGGTATAAAACCCTTAAACTATGGTGTTTCAAATTCAATGAACAAATGATTACCAAAATGTTTTAAAAATTCATTAAATGTTATCTATTCTGTCAATTGAAGTGGTCTATTTAATGTTTTCTGTTATAAGTGTTTTCAGATGTTTTTTCAAAGCCAGTTTTCAACATCTAGTCGTAGAAATGATACCGACCTTCCGCATATCAATGCATTAGAACATGTCCGATCAATGCTGACAAAATATAATCGCTAACTTTAGCCTCAAAATGCTTATTTTGAAAAAGAAATCATATTTCATACATCTAAAGATTACTTGGTCTTGTAGTTAGCAAAACAATTGAAATTATTGCTTTAAATTACCAGAAACACTTTAAAAATATTTTTGACATCTCATACTCCATTAAGAACAAGGAATTATATATAGGAATTATTTAGCTGTCTAGAAAAATATATCAAGTCAGAAGTGTCAATGTTCTCCATTATGGAATGAATTCTTAATTTTTAACAATGTCTGAAGCTACCATCTGCAGCAGAAAAGAAAGTGAAAAATGTAAGCATAAAACCAGTGATAGACTGACAAAATTATTTATATAATTAAATAGTTGTGCACCCAGTCAAAAATGCAGTGACTTGCTGAGTTAAGACTTAAAATTGAAGAATTTAAGATAATATATATTCCATAGTTAACAAACAATAACCAAATTTTCTACTGTGTAGATAGTTTTTAGTTTAAATTCATATTAATTCAATATCCCTTTAAAAGAAAGAATATGGGATATTTGCCAGAAAGACACTATCCACATTCATTTATAACAAATATTCATAAACTAAATTTTTACGCATTTACAATACACATACCAGTCCCCCTTTATCCAAGTATTGTATTTCCGTAAACAACAAGCTAATAAATAAAGCTGCAACTAAGCGTTTCTCATAATTCATGCTTACTACCACCAGACCTATAAATTTTTTGCTGCATTTTTTTAGATTCTCACAATGAAGTTATGTTATGCTTCAGACAAAAAAATTGCAATATTTTTGGCTCAATTATATTTTTGGAACCAGCAGTGCTTATCAATGGTAATATTGGACAGGTCAGTTCACATCAGAAATTGTTTTGAGCCAAATTACAGCTTGTCACAAGGCCTAGAATGTAGTATTGGAGAGATATTCCATCCAAAACAGTCCAATTTTGAAGAAGAAGAAGATTAAAATGTGCAACTGTTTACTACCTATACTCTATGTCAAGCTTTTCTGGAGTGCAAATTTCAGGCTTAATAAAATTATATGTGTGTTTCTGCCTTTGTTTATTATAAATCAAAAGAAAGAATTACCCCACTGTTAACGGTCCAGAACTTTCACTGTGCAAAAGAGTTTTACATACTGTTATCTGCCCCTGAATTTCTCTACGGGGATTTAAAGTTGAGGCTTCGCCATCTTTGTTTTTGGCGGGAGCGCTGAAGTTTGACCTAGATAAAGTAACTTGAAAAATTGCGCATATTTTTTTATTCAGACCCCCGTTTGCAATACATATCAGAAGAATTACATTTAAAATTCCATTCAGGTGCACCATTATGCATTTTTGCAGGTTGTTAAATCCTAGTTAAATTACTTTATTATTACGCAGCATTGACAATGTGTACTCCCTGTCTCATGCTAGCGCATGAAAAGAGCCACTTCCGGTAAACAAATGGCTAATTTTATAATGTAAATCCCCGTAGAGAATTAAAAACTTGGCGCAGTTTAAAATACATCAAGATTGCTAAAAAGTATTACTGCAAGTTCTTTGCACTTTTTTTAATCTACAAAATAAACACTATTTTATGAGAATACGGTTGACAGTTTTCTTTCACAACCTTTTTACAGGCTCCAACAAACTCTGACATAGAGTATAGTGATTTCAACGAAGAAGATTAAAATGTGTAAGTTAAAAGAAGACAGATGCCAGTGACGTCACAGCTCACATGACCTTTGACCTAATGAGCTAATAAGCAGGTAACATATGTGGTTATCATGCTTTTTTAACTAAGAAAAATTGTGAAGATATAAGCTAATGGACAAATTCATGCAACCTCTAACATGATAATCATGTACTGTAGAATATTAAACTATCATAAACATAGTCACTGTCAGTAATTTTCACCAATACATACAAACACAGACACAGTACACACAGAGAGTTGTGTATGAAAAACTTCAAAGCTGGTAAAATTTCAACAGTAATCTCCCAGGTGATATCGGATTGTTTTTGATACAAAACGCTATACATGTACAGAAAAAACTTCAAAGCTGGTGAAATTTCAACAGTAATCTCCCAGGTGATATCGGATTGTTTTTGATACAAAACGCTATACGTGTATAGAAAAAACTTCAAAGCTGGTGAAATTTCTCTGACTTTCTCTCTATTTCACTAGCAATCACCGAGGTCAGACTTCAGTGTTTATCATACAAAACTCTCTGTATGTACTGTTTAATACCTATATACCCTGTACCATACATGCTTTTTTTCACAGAGAACTTTGTTTTGTGTTCCTCGACACTTTCAAGAAAAAAGTCATGTTAAATGAAAGATCATATAAAACTTTATTGAAAAATGGCCAGAAGCAAAGGTGCTTTGAACTACTGGACAAAACGTTTTTGAGAATCCCTTGATATTACCTGCTAATGCTTTATACATCCTTTTTTAGTGCACGTGCATTTTGATACAAGTTTTACTGAAGTGTAAAGCTGATCATCAAGCTGATATAGGTGTAGGGACAGATGATAAATTTTTAATCTGACCTGTTTATGAAAATACTATAAAATTGTTCGTGTCATTGAATTAAGCTTTTTTTTTAATCATAAAAATTATGAACTTAACTTAAATTTAAAATCATAAAGCGTAAGTTTGAAAAAAACAGCAGTGAAGATAAAACAAAAACAGATGAAAGCTGCAATTATTTAAATGAATAATATATTAAGAGTCAATAAAAAGGGAATTGAAAAATCATGAGAATTGGAAAACAATTTAGAAATGAATATAAAATCACATAAAAATGTGGAAAACAAATTCATAATGTAAACATAAGTATAAAGACATAACAATTAAACAAAAAATAATAATAAAATAACATCTACCAAACATTCACATTCTGCATGCAAATATTAAGGACATTCCAGCAGAGGGAAGGGAGACAATTCCACTTGCCGCAACTTACCACGAGATGACCGAGCACCAAGTGACAATCGATTTAATTCATTATCACTCAGATACTTTTTCTCCAATCCAAGAATTTCTGTTATTGTAATAAATCATTTAAAATATACAAAATATAAAAACTCATTTTAAAATAAAAATGAAAACAGAGATAATAAATCAAATTCCTAACCCTTGTTATGTATTTTATTTTAACTCTGTGTATAAAAAAATTACCGGTATTATTTTGTATGGAAACACCAGAAGCACGTCAATTTTTTTCTTTCCTTTTACTGAAATAACTTTCAAACGGTTTAATTATTTCATTTTCTTAAATGAATTATCTAATATTTGTATAATATCAGATTTTCATACATACATTTTACAATTATTATCATTATAAACCAAAAAAAAAAATGATATGCATTTAAACTTGTCTTATATGACCATTCAAAAGAGCACTTAAATAAATCAAGACTGTTCAAGAAATAAATGTGGAAGTTGGGGTTTCGGTTGGGGGGAGCGGTGAAAATCTATGGTGAAAAGTATCTATTTGGATGTATATAATTAAATTTTTGAGAACTGTAACCGGAGTAAACCAAAAACAGGCTGTTTGCTTTCTCTGCTTGGAGGATGTGATCCCATGAAACCTTCCCCTTGACTAATACCAGATTGGAAAAATGGAAAGTGTGGAGGTGTCTTTAAAGAGTCAGGAACTGCTTACCCTTTTAGACACCTGAGTTGACACCCTGTTTTTTTGGTAGAGTCTACATTGTTCATAGTTTATATGTATATGTATCATGTTCTGTCCGGTTCATGTTCTCAAGTTCGCGGTGTCTGTCAACTGTTCCCTTTTTCTCTGGCCCTTCAATTTTCTTCCAATTCATCTTAATTCAGATTTAGGTAATAAAAATTAAATTAAAAAATAGTGTGAATGCAAAGTGACTTAATCCACATTTATCTGAATTGATCCTGATTAAATTTTGTAGTGTGAACAGAGCCTAAGTTAAGACAATTGACAATAGACCCAAAATGTTCAGTTTCATTTATAGCACTTTACCCAGATGTAATTTCTTGTCAAGAAACTTGTGATAACTGACACGTCACTTAGATTTTAACACATAATCAGACTCCATAAAGTGAGGTCAAAAATGGTTTCATTTTTGCATCTTATACAAATAAGTTCTAATTTTTGCTAATTTTTTTCACATTTATATATTCTAGTTTGCCAAAGAAACATAGAAGCATTCATTAAGGAACCATCTGTTAGGCGAAATTCACTGTACTGTAAATATGATATTCATTATTGTTTTTATTTCTACAGTTTCTTGATTATATGATAGAAAGAGAAATATCTAGCTTTCTACAGAGAAACAGAACTATTTTAGCGCAGAGTAATGATTAATCTTCCTTCAATAAAAACAGAACAAAATTAAATTAAATTAAATTAAAAAAATAAAGATATTAACAAGTCACACATCAAATTAATACACTTGTCTCCTTCTAAGTGATACAATATAAACTTAAATTTAATAAAAACAGACAATAATAATAAAAAAAAATCCACAGAATTGGTCAACATATCTTTATAGAAAAGGGAGATGTGGTATGATTGTCCGTGAGGCAGCCATCCAAAACTTGTAAATCGCAAACTTCTACAGGTTGCCCTAAGGCCTTTAATAATGGATATATATCCACAACACTACGGCAAACTGTAAAAAGCCCCAAAATAACGTGATGATATTCAAATAAAACAACTATCAGCCAAATAGGTAAAGAATGCAAAACAAAGAACACTTAAACATAAAAATGACATCCACTGGATTACAGTTTCATGGCTTAGGACAGGTACATAAAGTATGTGGTGGGGTTAAACATATTTGTGAGTACTCAACCCTCCTATGTCTTACCTTCTTCAGATTCAGTGTGTTGCTGTGTCTGAAAATATACAAAAAAATATTGCCAAAAATTTCCAACTGATGAAGTTTTTAATCTAAGTAGCAGTGTATCTCAGAATCATGAAGATGTCCCGAAAAGTAATATATCCTCCAAAAAGAAACATATTTTAATTATTCAAAGGTACAAAATCAGGAATAAGCAATAATTTTGGTCAAACTGTTTGATTACAGGAGTTATTGCCCAAAACATTCACAAAGGGTTTGTGAAATAATGAATTATCTCCCTTGTAGAGATTTTTAGAGAGCTATGAGCAGGCATGAAATGACAAATGAACCAAAACTTGTTCTTGCACAAAACATTTACAAAGGGTTTGTGAAATAATGAATTATCTCCCTTGTAGAGATTTTTAGAGACCTATGAGCAGGCAAGAAATGAAAACTGAATCAAAACTTTGCACATTACTTGACAGGTGGTATCATATTTCACATGATTCTTATGTAAACCTGAATATAATCAATATTTTATTTATTTAATTACTTAACTTTAAATAAAGACACAATTTTCTCACCGAGAAAGTCATAAAATGACTTGACTTGTTTATAGAGAAACTCAAGTGTTCCTGATATCATTAAAATTAGATACACTAAAATATTTAAACTAAGAACAAGGATTAAGTTTCAGAAAAAAATATAAATAAAGAAATTCAAGCAAGAAACTCTTCGAGTGTAGCAAAAAGTTCTAATTAATTACAGGTTGGGAAATATGGTAAGATCCATCTATAAAAGTACCTATATATTTTGAATACATTTTAAATCTTATGCTATATTCACACCTTATGTGAATTAATTCAAATTATCGAATGCGCAGCAACGATGTTTAACGTTTCAAGGTTTTCAAATGAGCATTAAATTCGCATTTATTAATGTGTGAACATCTTCGATGTCATCAATTTTCATTCAATTCGTATTTTAATGTATATGGCCGTGTGAACAAGCATTAGATGTCTATACCAGATACTGAAACTAAATATTGTTACAGTTACAATGGTATAAAAATCTATAAATTTTTCCAATACCTGGGTCATAACCAGCTGATGATACAATCCTTTTTTTGCCATTAGTTCACTGTGTTTGCCACTTTCCAGTACGACTCCATCCTTGATGGCATAAATAACATCAGCATTTCTTATTGTTGACAGTCTGTGGGCAATCACTATCGTTGTTCTGCCTTCCTGGGCCTGAAAAAAATAATTGATTGATTGATTGGATCTTGCTTAATGTTCAGTGACAAATGCATATTCAGGATGTGAGCATATTAATGAATGATGATGATCGAACAAACTCTGCTTTGTACTAGGCTGACATGATGAGCAGGATTTTTAATGTGCTAGCTCACGAAAGCAACAGTCCGCAGGATGACATGCCACTTTACCTAGACACATTACTCTAACTCAAGGCAGACCAGTCTTTGCTCTTACTCCTTAATGCCGCATGCTTAGTGGAGAAACGGCAAATACCAATATTTAATGTCATTCGTTTGGACGGGCATGGAACCCACGTTTAGTGCACTCTAAGCGAGCTTTAAAAAGACATTGTTATTTAACTCCAGTAATGAATTTCTTAAATTTTAAATTCATTGTAAGTGTGTAATGTAACTGTCAAAATGATATTCTAACATAAAAACTTATGATCAATTGTAGACCTAGAATGTTTTATGAAATCCATCACAGAATTTCACAAATTTGTTCAACCTAACACTCTCATGTGTATTTACTTTTTTTCAAAGGAAACTGTTATCATGTCAAATTTGCCTGTTTTATATTCCGATATACTTTTCTACACAAGCTTGAAAATTAAAAATAAAAAATGGCCTCAATATTTAAAGATTCTGATGTGATCTCAAAGGAAATGAAAAAGAAGATTTCTGGCTTCATTTTCAAACCATTTAACACCAGGTCATCATGATGAATAGGTATATGATACTAAAATTTCTAAAAATTCTAACTTCAAAATCATCTATTTCACTTAAGGTTTTGTGGAGAACTATCCAAGAAGAATAAGGCCATAGTTGTGTTTTTCTTTGTTTTGCATCCGCATACTAATAGGTTTTATGGTTATTTGGGTTAAAAACACACACAAAAATTATTTAGAAAATCATTAGTTGAACATGTAGGTAAAATATTATATTGCTTTATTCATACGTAAAAAATTACTGATTTTAAAATTAGCTTGTTTTTATCATTGTACAGTTTGTCAAAACAGATTCATTGCAAAAAAAAAAATTTCAACTTGGTGTTAGCCTGTGTGGCATATATATTCAAAAGGCTTTTTTTTATTATGTGTGTGTTTTTCGTCCTAGCTGGCTGGTACATCCCATAACTTTGACCGGACGCAAAACAAATAAAAAAACCGACACGGCCTAACTACTGAAAAAAACTTGAACTCTCTAAAAAGCTTTTGTAACAAAATTATGAAATTTGTGCGGATTGAAAACTACCAGTTATATTGAAATTTACCTTTTCTAACGCTTTCTGAACGATTCCTTCACTCTCGTTATCCAGAGCAGATGTAGCCTCATCTAACAGGAGGATCTTAGGATTACGCACCAGAGCTCTTGCTATGGCTATTCTCTGTTTCTGACCGCCACTTAACTGGGCTCCACGATTTCCTACTAGAGTCTCATAACCCTGTAAAATTTTAAACAAATTAATTCCTGGAAAATAATATGACCAATACTTGTTTTCTAATATGAATGCAGATCCATATTAAATTAATCATACGTTTTCCATAATCAAATATTTTTTTTAATATCAAAAAAAAGGCTGACCTTGGGTAATTGATGAATAAATTCATGAGCATTTGCCATTTTTGCCGCCTGCTCAATCTCTGCCTGTGTCACATCTATCCTGCCATATCTTATATTATCTGCAATAGTCGTTGCAAACAGCACCGGTTCCTGGCTCACCACACCAATCTGTTTTCTTAACCAGTTTACATTCAATTCTTTCACATCAACATTGTCCAGTAATATCTAAAATCAAACAAAGGTAAAAATATCATGTTAACAATACAATCTCATGATATGCAAGAGAAATGAACAATTATCTCCCTTAGTGTTGCACCAAACGAAATTTGCCATGACTAATGTCAAAATATATCAAAAGTTCAGATATGAAGTATGTCATGTGATATATCATTCAAATTCTAATTTTTTGCCGCAACTCCTCCTGCAGTTAAAATTTTAGTTTTCCTCAGGACAATAAAATTTCCCACTACCCCTATTGTAAAATTTTGACATTGAAAAAATCTGTCTCAAAATGGCATTTTAGTAACCATTTTGCTAATAAAGTGTGTAATTATCTGGGTAAAGTTAATAATGTTAGATTAATGTTTCAACTTCATGAATTTTACTAAATAAAATGCTGGATTGATAATTTAGTTTGTCTTAGATTTTTGGGGGAAAAGGGCATTAAAGCCCATACTTTTTTGTCCAAAGAAGATGTTAGACATCAATTTTTTTCATGTCAACTATCTCTGAAAAAGATTTAACAGCTGAAAACCAATTTTTGTGGCTTTAGCATGACTAGTACAGATATTTGCAGCATAGAAGTTTTTTATGTAAAGATTTTCACATCAAGTTGTCAAAAATCTGCTGGTAAAAGTCTTCAGGGGATCAGAAACAATTGATCTGATTTGCTGAAAGAGAAATAGTATAACTACTAGTATTTACTTACCTCCCCTTCTTCTGGGTTATAGAACCTCTGTAGCAACTGTATCCCTGTACTCTTCCCACAACCACTTGATCCTACCAAGGCAACAGTCTGACCTTTGTTGACCTCTAAAGACAACCCTTGCAAAATCTGGAACAAAACATTCCAATCAGTAAAATGAATTTATCCATTCCCAAGTAGGCCCTCAATTATATACGAGGGTAGCAAAACATTTTAATATCCAATCCCAAAACAGAAAAATTCAACATACATCCGGTTGTAAGAAAAAATTTCAGCAAAAAAAAAACCTTATTTTAATATTTTTATTTCAGTAATTAAACTGATTAAGGTAAATCTTTTTATTTCTGTTTAATACTCTATTGTTTTGGACTATAAGATGATATTTTCTTTCTTAAAAAACCAATGATTTTTGAGTAAGTTTTGTTTACAATGATGAAGATTTGACAAAGCTGTTGACGTTTACATAAGGATAAACCAACATTCCAAAGCAAAAACCTAAGTTCATTTACCTAACAAAATACAGAAAATTTTTTAAAATTCAAAATTTTAACCTAATTTATACATTCTTCTCATGAATATGCTTCTTAACAAGTTTCATGAAAATCTGTGAAGATTTGACAAATCTTAACAGAGGTGCTTTGCAAGCGCAGCATGAAACGACTGCAGCACATTGAAATGTGAAAGGTGAACAAAAGATCATTTGGGTAAGTGTGGACACAGTATTTTGTTGGACACAATA
>JARWCS010315656.1:0-12812 GCA_034783895.1 Geukensia demissa | reverse complement strand
TTTATTTTTTGACAATTTTACAAAACCTACGCGCGCGGCTGACGTTAAACATAGAATTTATTTACTGCAGCCTAAATTATGATAATAAGCAATAATGACACATCACTGTCACATTGTAACACATGATAAACGCAGGATAATGTTACAAACAAATCCAACATATGCAAGACCTTTTAGTAACAATCAAACTTTGATATGGTATCAGTGTATCTCAACTAGGTAAGAACCTGTCACCGGTAATTTTACAATAAGTTGGCATCGTCTCGGACCAACATTAACCCGAATTAGAGTTACATGTAAAAGATTCCACGACGGGTGCTTCGCACAGGACAAGGGATGCTTACCCTTCCGAAGCACCAGATCCCACTCTTGTTTTGTAAAGGAGTTCGTTGATTCCAAACTTTTGTTGTTTTCGTTTTATCTTTTAGTTTGTTTCTGATTTATCTCGTCTCTTTGACTTTGCACTTTTGATCCCTTACATTGGTATTCTTTACTGGACTTGATCTGCGTCAGCGACAGGAGATCTCAGGATTATTTACCTTGAAATATTTATATAAAAGTTCATTTTTTTTTCAGGATAGCCATTATCAGAGTGTAAGCTGAGCAACGACCATTTGCAAGGCACACTCCAAGATCTGAGAACTGCCCTGAGTGATACGAGTAAGAGCTCATTTATACTTATAATTAAATCACTGTGTGTTTATACTTGTCGTAGTTTGTTTATACTTGTAATCACAGCAAAAATCGTGCAACATCCTGCGGTAGTCGCGCGCCGATCGGGCGACGAGGTATAAATGAGCTTTAATGATTGAATGAATGTTGCATGACGACAAAGTGCAAAATTTCATATATATTCAGAACAGCATGTCAATAATAAGGAAGAAAAAAATAACATCTTTATTAAAACAACAAGGCTGAGACGGAATTTTAACTTGCTAGCTGACTGCTACGCAACACTCCAAAGGAACACATGCTAACCTACCCCAATATGTGGCAATATTCCTGTTTCCCCTGCCTGTTTGGTAAAGGAGTTCGTGGATTCCTAGCCTTTGTTCCTTTTGTTTTTCTTTTATTTTTAAGATTGTTTTAAATTTTCTTATCTCTTTTGACTATGAACTTTTGATCTCTCACATGGGTATTCTACAATGGACTCAAGACAAACCGATCCCGAGTCGAGGCATCAAATACCACTTTTAAAGTCAGTTTAGTTTTATCCTGACTGTGGATCAAACCCACGACCTGCCGTATTTCCATGACGCCACCAAAGCAGTCGGAATAATCTTGTTTCACAGCAGTATATTACAGAAATAATGAAGCTACTAAAATGCATCGTGTGGCTTTTTTACTTGTTTAGTCATTGCAATGGTTTGATTTGCATCTTAGGTATAAGATATGCCTGATGCAGATCGTAAAGAACATCTTCTAATTTTTATTAGCTTGATTTCCTGTTTGTTATTTCTATTATATCATTTGTCCTTTAGTGATTAAGGCTTGCAATAAAAAGGACACTTCAATGGCTTTGAGATGTATACTAATTCCGACCAAATATAAATAACAAGCTCTAAGATTAATTACCACCGGACTGACCTGTAATAAAAGGATATAAAAACAACGGTACTTGTTAACAAAAGGTAATTATATGACTATGTTTACTTTGTAATAGTAGTTGTCGTTATTTTATTTAAAAGCTTTTAGAAGAAATTCTGTCAAGGGCTTTGACCATGCGATTAACAGGCTGTTCAATGTTAGATCATGTGAATTTTGTGTGATTTTTATTAAAATATTTCAATTATGATTCCCAATTCAAATATTTTAAATTTATTTGATTTCCAGGGAAATTACTTCATAATTTGTTTTTCGTTAGACCCCATCTGGGACCTATAATTATGATAAAACACTATTCGACAATGTTCAAGAATAAACTACAACTCATTGTGATAGCAACATGTCCGTATACGTGTTAAATTTGCCTTTTGATAAATAGGAAAAAATTAACCACTACGGTAAAGTACCATTGACTCAACAGAAAATACATGTTAATGACCAATTAAGGCAAATATGATTTATCATCACTAACTCTTATCATCGATGTTAAATGAATACAGTCATGACTTTCCAACTATAGGAGGTCTTTTAGGAACAACCTAATTACCCTACAGCAATGATAATTTATCGTTGAAAGCTTTTATGGTTCATTTTATTCTATTCTCAAATCTGCCACTACTGGAAGAGCAACCTTGGGTTCTTTCGATAAGTGTTCATTTAATTTCAGACAAGCATCGCCATTTAACGGATGATGACATTTTGCGTTTAAGTTGCATTATGATTTTAATTTAGTGAAGAATAAAATGATGGCAAGTGACATTCTGTATATTTATATTTTGATTCAAGCAGCAAATGGTAAAGTACAAAATGTTCATAGCGGTAAAAGTACGTCGTTTCGTACTTTGTTCGATATGTGTATCACTACGCTGAATACAAGCTGGTTTTGTACCTACATTTCAGATTGGTGCAGCAATATACAATGTACATTCAAAGACGTGCAAAAAGTATTCGGTCACTATTGTTTTTCAGTATGTATTTCATATAAAACCACATTTTTTCAAAAAACTATTGTGACTTCGTTTATTATCTGATTTCAATAATTTTTCACCATGTCAATACCATACTTTCCTATAGGACTGACTTGCATAATATTTAAGTACCAGTCCATATAAAAATCTTACAGGAGGTGATTCATCCATATAAAAACACATAAAACTTAAACTTGTTTTAAAGTCAGGGACTGTTCCTGTATACATAACCAGCCTTTGTTTGCTATTTGAGCCAAGTAATTTTGAGATAAAAATTACATAGAATGTACATGAAAACGACCGTTTACGACACTTATGGTTCTTGATTTAGTTGATTTCTTAGAGATAAAAATTCATGATTTTTCTCAAAAGTACAAGCTTTGACTGAGAAATGGCTGTAAACATGTTATCTTATGAGGTATGAACTTTAGATTGGTGGGTTTTTCCACACATGTATCTCTTCACCATTGATATTGCATGAATTTTATAAACACTGCTACTTAAATAATAGGTCAAATATCAATTCTGAAATTGATTGAAGGGTATTTATCAAAATGAATTTGGCAAATCGATGAAAAAGGCACATTATTGATAATATTCAGGTAAGAGCAGTATTTTTTACTCGTACACGATTTTTTATTTGGGCCGATTTTGAGCTTTTCATATTGAGTGGTGGAATACCCTTGTTTAAGGACCTTGTGAAAACCTCTAGATTTTTAAATTTCTCTGTTGTTTGTGGTTGGAGTGCAGTCTCTCTGACATTTACCCCATATCTTTTCAGTTTTATATTTACATTGACGTTCTAAGGAAAAATAGGCGTACATGTGTTTGAACCAAATCAAAATGATCAAGAAGGTGATTGTACTTAAATTAAAACTGCACAATGCAAGCAGTAGTAGTACTGGATCATACATATGAACGTGCGTTAAGGAATACATCGAAAACGAAACAGCATAATATAGGGGAAAATAGTGGATGGTTTCACATGGACCTTTTAATCATAAATTTATGGGCACCGGAGTGGTCTCCAGGGCTCGACCAACAGACCTGACCCAGCGCGATTCCAAGATGGTGGATAGACGAAGCCCTCTCGTTGGAAAGGGGGGGGGCTGCCAGGTTATAATACGGAAAGCCTGGCCGTGGACCATAGTGGGTGACGTGTATGGAGAATGCAACACGCCATGTACGTAAGTCCAGTTTAGAATACCCATGTGAGAGATCAGAATTGCATAGTCCAAAGTGGCAATACAAATTAAAAAAGGCTAAATTTTTCGTCCCTACCCATCCCTCCCATTTTCCAGTGGCAGTCAAAAGCCGTTGCCCTGTTGTACCCCACCCCATCCCCACTTTCGATAATTTCGATTATTGTTGAACTTGTTCTCGTCCTGAATATCCATAAAATATTTGCCACTGGACGCTAAGCAACCAACAATCAATTAACAAGTCATTAAATCATAAAAAACATGTATTTTACAGATTACCAAATCAACTGAATTGTATTCAAATTTTGAAGATCTTTAACCAATCGGTCAAGCAGTTTAGGGGTAAAGGTCAACCTTATGTTTTGTTTGGTTATATATTTTTAGAAATTTGAAAATAGCCAATGGTTTCCACTTTTCAAAGTAAAACCTTGCAAAACTTTGTGATACAAGATATGGAGATTAGTGAAAATAATTAAATTTCATTTTCTGTGATTTTTTTAATAACAGCTAGAAAAAAATGAAAATCAATAAATTATTTAGGATATGCACTGTTACTATGTCAAAATTTTCCTGTCGAACTTCTGCCCTTTCTGTTCATTAATTTAAATAAACACGATGGCTTTTAAGTTAAACCGTGGAAATATAAACGGAGTGTTGCGTTTCTTGTAATTTGCGGTATTTCATCCGTTTCTTGCGTGAATTGATATTTGAAGTATATAAACGAGACTTGTAAATTTATTACTAAGTGATAAAGCAGATACTCTCATTTGATTTGCCATCCTATGATTAGATAAATTTTTGAAACAATTGTATTGGCCGGTCTGGTAAAGTCTCCCTTTGCCAGATACTCGTTTACTCCGCAGAAAAATTCCGACAAAAATAGGCCATATAAAATAAAGTTAATCATAAGAGAAACGGGTTTTCACAACTCGTAGGAGCTGTATATCGCTTATTCCGTCGCTATTTCAGTTCAAAAATAATAATAAACTCGCCAAAGGATCGTTTATTATTTATTTTGAAATTAATTAACTTAAGTTGTTAACCTGCGATATACAGTCCCCACTCGTTGTGAAACCTATATTTATTACACACACTGACAAAATACATTTCGACATTTGATTTGGTTGGTTGCTTAACGTCCAGTTGCAAATATTTCATGTATTTTCAGGACGAGCATAAGTTCAACAATTATCAATATCGAAAAAACGGTGGGATTGCACACAACAGGATAACGGTTTTTGACTGCCATTGGAAAAAGGGAGTAAAATTTAGCCTTTTGTAGTGGCATTAGCCTTGTATTTTTCGAAAACTATAAAAGGTGTCTTTTACGTGCAAGGAGCATGGCACTCTCCAAACATGACACCCACCATGGTCCACGGCCAGGCTCTCCGTATTATAACCTGGCAACCCCCTTATAAGAGGGCCTCCTCTATCTGCCACCTTGGGTTCGCTCTGGGTCAACTATGTGGGTCGAGCGCTTGATACCACTCCGGTGCCCAGCATTTCGACATTTGAAAAAGATATAATACGTGTACTGACATTCCTGTTTAGCTGAATACCCCCACTTCAATCCATTTTATTTACAAATAATTGACGTCATGTTGTCAACTTATTTTGTAGGCAGGTACTTCAAAATAAAACATGGGAGTATTTATTACTTTTTATTTACAAAATGCATGTCCATGTCCAATTTGATTTGATTTAATTTATCCAAATAAACTGAGTGGAAAAGTTATGATAGGAAGTATGTAAACCCGTCACGAATTAAAAAAAAAACTTCAATGAAAAAATGGTAACTGAATTGTTCTTATCACCGAAATAATCAGTTTTAATCTTATTGACAACAGAAGCAGAACTTCCGTTAAGTTCGTGCAAATATTATTGATAATAAATATTTTGCTTTGACAATTTTTTTTCTTACATAACAGCATATTGATATATTTTACAACAATATAATAGTCCTATCTATAACATCGATCTAATTGATTAAATTTTCCGAGATTAGATATCTTTGCGAAATAGTTTTTATTGTCGTGGACATGCACTTTCCTTTCAACAATGCAAAAAGATCCTTACAGGCTATAAGGCTATTAAGAAATACAAATGTAATCTATGTCAAGATGTTCTGTGAAATATTTATTTTCAAAGTAACTATGCAAACTAGAAATTACCGGGAATTTTTACGGTTACAATGTATGATAATGTTGCATACGATTTAGATGACACGCCAGTGAATATGATTCAAATGTTGCAAAAGTGATGGATTTCTGTTGGGCAGCACCTTGACAACGGAAATGTTTACACATCGATAAACCAATATTGATGGCGTTATGAGACTAAATTAATACGCCTTCGAAACAGTTCCTGTCTTGAAGTTGAACTGTAGCATCATTTAAATTACTTTACTAATTAACTGGAATTATAAGTAATGTTATTTTTACGGAATTTATTGATGTATAAACTCAGCCTTTCACTTATAAACTTTACATAAAGCCCTTCAGACGTCATTCAGTTTGTGAGTGAGTCGGCTGAGTTTACATCAATAAAATCCTTAAAAAGCTTTTATTACTACAACTTTATAAGGACAAACGCGTGATCTGCAAAACGGTGTTCAAATGCATCATATCACAGCCCCGAACTAACTTACATGAATTGTGAGCAAAATTGCACATATATTTTAGTCGTTGGTTTTACTGTTGAGTATTTGACAGTCTTGTACGAGTTATCGTACCATATCATATTTTTTGTTGATTTCTTTCTAGTGAGTGAACGAATTAGCCGTTCTTAATCGTAATGTAGCAACGGCGGGGGATGAATCACAGGTGCTTGTTTCTGACAAGAATATTGTTATTATCAAACGGAAGAATATTTATGATTTAACTTAGTTTGTTTTAAGTAACAACTGTTAAATCGCGTCATTTCCGGTCCAAAATAATCACTATTGCCACAAAAAAAAAAAACAACACAAGGACTTCGCAGTAAATAAAAAGCGCTAGTGGCAAGGAAACATTACTGAGTTGTGTCCTTATATGTGGAGGTTGGGTAAATACTTTTGAATGTAAAATGTTGCACTCGTAGTCCTAGATACGATAATGTAAACGCGTGTCCAAAACTCTCCAGTTAGGATAACGATTCCGTCCCATTACTCATAATGACGCAGCAGTATCTTCAAACTGCTACAAAATAATCTGGCTAATTGATACAATGCTCAATTAGAATCTCATTTTATAATCTTTATCTCTTTTTTGTAAGTCCTTTTTTCACAAAAGGTAAGTGTTACGAGTGATCGTACATACCTAATACAGGACTTACGAGTTCTTAAGACTTTTTGTGAAACTTTCGGCAGATGTTTTTGTTTCTTGAAATTAAATTGTGATTTCTTACATTTTTAACTCTTGCATGTAATTTAAAAATAATCTTTCTTTGTTGTTAAACTTAACCGGAGTTTTAAGTGTTTTTCCAAATTATATCCATTTTAGACGATGTTAAATGATTATTCATGCCACGAGGGTTGCGTCACCCTGTTGGGAGGGTAGTCTTTATTCATTGGTATAAATATAAATAATGGTTCCCAAAAAATTGGTCTCCTTTGTTGTTGTAAATATATGAATAACGTTAATGCTGGCAAGTGGGACGTCAAACACTTCATGTTTAAGGGAGCGTCCAGCTCTGTGCACGTTTTGAACTCCTTGTAGACATGTAATGAATCATTTCAAGCAGTCAATCGGTAGTAAGGTGAATAATCTCATGTAAATCTTCTATACTTTTCTTTATATATCAGTTAAAAACCTACCTATTATATATATATTTTTTTAATTTTAACGTTTGTAAACGCTAACCGTTAAGCCGTTTGTAACAAATATTTGGATTTTTTAAGATAAAGAGCAAAAACAGACGCTTCAATGACGGGAAATCAACATAGGATGCCAGACTAGTTTGAATTAGGAATTTTGTTTTATTTTTCATATTTTCTAAATTCAATCTTTAAAGACTTCATACAGATCCCAGTCATGCTTTCAACAACAGAAAACGAGAATTAGTCCCGAACATGTATCTGGGACCTGAGAACTTACGATGTGGAACTCCAGTGTCCATTTTGATGATTTCAAAAAGGGTAACTATCTTTTACCGCTACAAAATAAACAAGCAAAACTCCCCCGCCCCACACACTGTTTCCCCTGTAGCAGTATGAAACGGTCGCCAAATTTTTTTATTATGTCAACATTTTTACATTTTTTCATTTTTTATACAAGAAAAGACTGAATGTTTTTAGCCGTTATATAACAATTGAATTAATTCATCCACTTGCTGTCCTGTTTCCTTCAGATTAATTAAAATGATGGCAAAATGCAATCAGAGGAAAATTCTTTGTATTCTTTGTATAGAAAAAACACATACATTTAACGTAAACAACTCATTTTTATAATTGCAAATGAAATGAAAGGACAATTTCTTTAAGCTAAGGTGTATGAGAGAGATTTATACCGAAAATGCTACTTTAAAAGTGTCAAACTTTGTGAAATTTTCTCTAATGACGTAGACCTTAGTTTACTGCTAGATCTATAAAACAATGCCTCCTCTTTAACCAAAGGACACTTTTTCACTGTTAAAGGGTGTCCGGAAAACGGAGGTTATAATTTAATTAAAGAGTATAAATTTTAATGAACACATTTTTCCTTGTGAAAAGTGTTGGATATTGTTTTACATCAGCGGACACATTTTTACAGTAAAATTTGGTCCAGACATTTTTTCACGTTGATCTTCATCTTGGATGTTGTTTGTGATAAAGTGTCCTCCTGACACTTTTTAATGGCGGACACTAAATCCTAATAAAAATTGAATGGCAAATTCATGGCATTTTGAATAAGACTCAAACTCCGAAACATTAAGGCTAGCATTATTACTACCGTTACACTTTAAGGTCTGTTAAGACGATATAAATTATGCGTGATGATTATTTCAAAACATTTATTTTTTTTTTTAATTTTGGATTTTATGCAACAATTTTCAACACCAACACAATCTTAGTAAATGTCATAATTGTGATAATTTTTATTTACCCTCTATAAAACTTGGTTCGATTATTGGGTCATTGTTTATTTCATCATTGAAATCGACATCGATCTTTGCTGAGGTGCGTTTATCTTGCAATTTAAAACACATAATTGATTAAATTAGAGCGCCTGGTCTTCATGTTTATAGTTTCGTTTCCTTTAATCAACCAAGTGATAACGGCTATTATGTTGCAGGGTTGTTAAAGCGGAAGTCGCAATGACGTGGGTAAGAATCAAGCCGTAATATTGAATATCAGATGTAATGGTAAATAAACAATGTAATTATCTCATTTAAAGACATTTTCATCATCTATGCAAATGTTGATATGATTTACAGTAATCTGTCTATCTAGACTTGTGGTAATAGAACTCTAATTGAGAGGAAAGAAAAATTAAACAACAGCTAAAGATCAAAACATCAACGTATTCCCGCGCTGATAACATGGCAGTCCTGTTTAAATAGAACATTCGGAACATATAATATGACTTTTGTATAATTAATTTTATTGGTAAAAGCAGAGGACGTTATCGTAATCATTATACGATTCGTTGTTGCATGATCTTGATTCTTTTAATGAGAAAATATTTATTTTTGTAATTTATCTCATAAAACAATTAAAAAATATAACGCGACACTATCAGATAAAAGAAGACAAAATTAAAAAAAAATGGCATGCGTTTTAGATTCTTGTCTTTTAACTCTCAGAGGCAGTCAGAACACATGATTACAAATGCTATATGATTTTTTTGTGAATCATATTTGCTGTGCACGTGTTTAAAAAAGTAACTAAAACACAAGGAAGCCGAAATCCAATTATTGTAAAAATACTCATATCCTATCAAATCAATATTGTAAAGCCAAAATCCAGCGGGATGACCATGAAAATGGCAAGATATCGGGTAAATGTCAGAGACTGCACTCCAACCACGAGAAAAACAGAGTAATTTAGAGTGCCCACAAGACCTTCAACAAGGGTGGAATAGTACTCCTTGTGAAAAGCTCTAAATCGCCCCAAAATAAAATGTCGTTTAAGCGCTAAATAATACTGACCTTACCTGAATATTAAAAAATGTGCGTGTAACAGAACATTAAACACTAAGACAAACCTATGACCACAATTCCTGACTTTGGACGGGAACATGATACATGTGATGGGGTTAAAACAAGTTTAGTTGATATCCAACCCTCCCCAAACGAGTGGACAAGGGAAACAATCAAAGACCACATAAGCAGCAACCGAAGAATTATTAAAACTAAACAGAAAGTCAACCAATCCGACTAGGGAGTACCTTAATTACAATAAGTATACCTGAACACAAATCCTTGTGCATTTTCAGACTCAAAGAACAAAAACATGATTATCATATATCTGTTGTAGACTTGACTGGATTAACTGGACAAACTGATCTATGACTTTAATTTGTTACATAACGTAGCAATGTGACTAATATAAAACGCCATTTTTTACTTTCTACGATTGTTGCCAATACGGGTCTTGCCTTAAACATCATGAGCCATAACCAAGGTTTAATGCATTTCTAAATGTAACTAGCTTACACTCATTTCATTCATTACTTTTGTCAGTTTACAATTTGTGATTTTCGGTTATTTGGGGTCTCCTAAAAAGTTTACTTCTCGCATTGACGTTAACCCGGATTTTACGACGGGTGGTACATGCGGGAACGTTGTTGCTTACCCTTCCGAAGAACCTCACCCTACTTCTGTTTACATAGGAGTTCATGGAGTCCAAACATTTGTTCTTTTTGTTTATGTTTTGTCCTTTTGTTTATTTGTCTTTATTTAATGTGCACTTTTGATCTCACGCATGGGTATTCTACACTGTACTCGAGATAAGCAATATCAATTTTTATAAAAACAACAGGTAATCGATAATAACAGATATTTCAGTATAAAGTAGACGTGATATTATTAAAAAGACAGGAGAATTCTAAAACAAAACAAAACCAATCGGAAATTAAATTGACTCTGACATTTGAGTTTTCGGATGCCGTAAAGTCTTAAATAGAATATCAAGGTAATAGTTCGAAAGTGCATAGACAGACTGGAAACAAACAAACGCGCAAAACAAGATAAAAACCAGAAATTTTAGACACCTTTACATAAGAAAAGAAAAATCGGAAATTCCTAATGATTACGCACATTCAGAATCGCGCGTAGAACAATTGGTATCAAAATGCTTTATCTCTGATCAGGTTCTCGTCAACCAGAGCAGAAACTAACTTCAGGTAATATGACTTCAAATAGCTGATATACACTGACCCATAGTAATCAATAAATTCATGATATCGACCGTAAAATTTCGTGTGATTAAATCTTTGATAGGAGGTTTATTTGTTGCCTTAATTTACATGACTACAAGAAGTCTATTTTTATTGTTCTAACAGGCACAAGAATAGCAGATCAACTCCCATCCATGTAGTTCATTTGTTTTTTAGTTTTTAGTGTTGTGTTTTTGTCGTTTTGGTCTTGTCCTCGTTGTTCTCCGGAGTTTGTCGGTGCTTTTACATTTTCCCTTTTCCTCGAATGTCCCCTTGGTATTTCTTGACACATTTTATATATAAACCCAATATGCAGGAATAGCGCCGCGTAAGTATGGAAAGCCTACAATGTGAAAGTTATAGTCGTGATAGATCTTAGAAACGTTTTCACTTTCTTGGCCTTGTTGCAAGAATTATTCTAGGCATGAAGGAAATTTATTTGTATATTTGTTTTTTATTTCAGTTCAACTAGGTATATTTGGTGGAAATAATAACTGAAACTGGTATAGTTCAATGACATAACCAAATATCAATATAGCAAAAGAAGGGATTTAAAACCTGGTTTATTTCGTCATTTGATTTGGAGGAGCCCATAGATCAATGTCAATTCATACAAATACAAAAACAATTTGGATCTCAAGGCGCACAGTTTGTGCCAATTTAAATCTCAGTCGCCTGTTGAACACTCATCCTCTATTTTATACGAATATTTCAAGAAAATCATCTGTGTGTTACATCTGTGTATTAGTATGATTAATATCGATTGTGACTATATACCGGATTTGACTTCTGAGTAACACGACTGGTGCCACTAGTGAAGCAGGAGTTGCCTACTCTTCCGGAGCACCTGAACTCACTCTGGTTTTTGTAGGGTTCGTGTTACTCCAGCTTTAGTTTTTCAATGTAGTGCCGTGTGTTCTATGTTTGTCTTTCGTTTTATTTTGTTGGCCATGGTCTTGTCTGTCTTCCAACGTAACGATTTCCGTCTGCCCCTTTAGTATCTTCGAATTCCTTTTATTATAGCAAGCAGAACATTATACCACGGAATGTATTTTTTACCAAGGATCAGATACTGGTATCTCATTTTGTTTCATATTATAGACGGTCTGTAAGTTGTGATTGTGGAATGCAACTGTAGAGGGTGGTAATGTTAAAAGTCTAAATACTGGGACATAAGTATGAGAAAAAGATAGCAGGTGCTGAATGATTTTCTTTAATTTTTTATATAAATTTTAGATTTTTAAGCTTTGTCGCAGTTCGTCTAAACCTCTCCTTGAAAGTCAACTAACATCTATCCGCTAGAAAATGTTCTAGGTGTATTTGTTGATTTACTAAATGTAGTAAGCGTGGCAATGTTTTTCCTTAAAAAATTTGAATGGTGAAGATCCCATGGTATTACAAGTTATTATTAACAAGAAAGATTGGGGTTCATCTAAGCATCAAAAACAGTCAAAATACCCACTTGTGAGAGACCATAACCTGGTTTTGAAGACTGGATTGAACCCTTTGTCTTAATACAGTGGCGGCCTGGCGAAAGTTATACAAAAGCTTTTAATTTGCTGGCAAATTGCTAGCAAATTGAAAGCCATTTTGAACACTCGCCAGCTACTGTTGAAAGCCCAGCTATCAAACGGTTGAAAGCTTTTGACCACTAGCCAGCTATCGTTGAACCCTTGAACGCGAGCGTTGAACGCTCGTTAGCT
>JARWCS010315434.1:0-12816 GCA_034783895.1 Geukensia demissa | reverse complement strand
TGAACGGCCAGTGGGGAAAAATACGGATTAAAAGGTTAGAAAAAAACACTTGGATAACCCTCCCGACGTACGATTAAATATGGTCCAGATGGCCATGTCATGTTTTATCATCAGGAATCGCACCCTTAGCTTGCTTTCAGGAAATGAGAGCATTCACTAAGGTGTATCTTCTTTTTTATTTTGTTTTTAGTATATTTATTGTAATTTAGGTACTCTTTACTCGGACTGGGTGACTTTCTGTATGATTTTTATAGTTACTGATTTATATGAATTTTTCCTCTGAACACTCGTTGGGTATCCACTAAACTGGTTTAACCCCACCACAAATCTCATGCCCATTCAGGAACCGTAGTAGTAGGTTTGTTTTTGTGTTTAATGTTCCCTTATGAACATTTTTAATAATATCATTGTAAGATCAGTATTATCTATGCATACACTTTTTCATTTGTTATGTTTTATAGCTTTTCACAATGTGTGGTATTCCACCATTGTTAAAGGCCTCGTGAAAATCTCTTGATTTGTAAATTCCCAGTTTTTTCCTCGTGGTTGAATTGTAGTCTCTCTGACATTAACCCCATATCTTTTCCTTTTCATTTTTACAGGAGATTCAAATAAAGTTGAGAACGAAACACAGTCCGTTTACTAGAAATATGAGAGAAATGTAGAAGACTATGCCAGAAAATTGACGTTGACACCATTTCAGGAAGGATAAAAGCTGTTAGGTCACTTATTCAATTAAAGAATAAAAAATCTGAACATATCAATCAGCATTAAAATCTATTTTCAAAGATCCAGGGGTTGTTAAAAATCATTCATGAAAAATATATTTTCGTACATGAAGGTAAGGCTCTGAATATTTTTTTATCTGCAAGAAACATTACATCTATTATTTAATTTGGCGATTAAAAGACTACAAGTCATTCCAGCTTGAACAAATAGAGTGCTTTCAAAGAAAGTTCATTTGTAACCATATGTTAATAAAAAGATATTGGGTAAATGTCGGAAAGACTGCACTCAAACCACGAGAAAAACAGATGAATTTACAAATCTAGAGTTCTCCACAACGCCTTCAACAAGAGTGAATACCATTCTTTGGTATGAATAGCGGGAAAAAACTCCTACTATTAGTGTTACTACTGTGGTACATTGGTATGAAATTCATTTCAAACGTTATCTCAAAAAAGGAACAACGACCCTGATCCATTTTAGGTATAGAACCTGTTGAGAATAAAAGATCACTTTAGAAATACAGTAATAGCAATCGTATTACAAACGAATATATATACGTTGTAAGTCCAACGTATATATGTGAGAGATCAAAAGTGCATAGTCCAAAGAAGGAAGAAAAATTTGAAACAAACCACAAGATAAAACCTTAACAAAAGGATCAATGGCATGGAATCCAAAAACTCCTTGTTGTAAAGAATGTTGCAATTCGGAAGACTACACGCTAAATATTTCAACCATGCTTCTATATAGAAATTTTGATGTACAAATTTCTGGTTTTAATAAGATACAAGGAGATGATATTTAAAAGACAATGGTAGCAAACAATCGGTTAGAAGAAATCATATTGGAATAGATTTTTAAAAATAACAAAAGTCATATTGCCGAGTATAACTCATTTAAAGGATATACCTCTAACATCTTTAACAATAAATTGCCAACTCTGATGGCTTGGCTCACAAAACACTTTTTTTAGTTATTTTATGATGTTTTAAAAATCGTAAAGAGGAACTCTGTGATAAACTATTCGAGATCTTAACTTTTACAGATACATTTGTTTGTATATATAACCTAATGAACACATATATTTGTTTGCACAACCTGTATTATTTACATAATTTGTTAACCACCAGCAGAGCCAGTGGTTTCAAAATACAAGGATTTCCAAGGATTTCCAATGTTAAATAAATATGGTGAAATTTGACAAGCTTTGTGTACATTTTAAGTAGTAACCTCTCATGAGTAGCAAAAGAACAGAAACATCATCTTAAATCAACTAAATATGTTTAGATGATCATCTTGGAAGAAAGGACTTAATATACCGGTATAATTTATAAAAGGGGATCAAACTTTGCTGAATGCAACTAGATTTCTGGTGTCTGACGATTTTTTCTATATGTAAAACTAAGTCTGGTTTTAGTTTTCTTCGTAATAGGTTTCGTTATCGAATATGATACTCAAGTCGCCTTAATACCAACTCATAAACATGATAAAAGAACTTTACATATTACAGAATGACTGAAACATACGAGAAATAAAATACTTTTTAAGAAGCTTTTTAGTCATAAACTGTCTAGAATCTTGATAAATAGTAAAGTAGACGCAATCATTTCAACAACGTATGAATTACAGTGCGTGAAATATATTTTAACAAAGCTGATGGAATTTGCACTTGATAGATGAATACTCCTTTAACATGTTTAAATGTACAAATAGCATACCTTAATTTTCCATTTTTTTACATTGGTAATTATGTATTATGTAATTATGATTATCGTACCAATTTTTGTTCTAAATTATATTTATTTTTCGACTATTCTCAGGTAGATCATGTATAAAATAATATTTTTGCCATGGTAACATCTAGTCTTTAATAAGGAAAAATTGAAAATGTAACGGGCTGCAGCGAATGATTTTCTAAATTGTTTAGGTTAGCTTTATACCAGAGGTTAGGATTAGTATTATTTGACTACAAAACGTTGGCAGGGCTTGTGGTATGATTAAACACGATTAAAAAAAGAAAGACGATTTAATTATAAAACACTCGTTCATCAAACTGGTAAATACGATGAAAAATGATCTAAGTGGCAATTTGATAGTCGAAATATAACAAAGTATTATCTTAACCCAACTTGATATGTTGAGATGATCGTCTTGGTTAAAAAAAGACTAAATATATAATCTATTAAAAAGGATACTAAAGTATGTTTCACCGAACTGAGTTTCTCACTTTTCATTAAATGGAGAAAAGTCCCAAGGAGGAATCTTCATAATTCTTATAAAACACAGTGGAGTAAAAGTTCCGGTAACTTTAGTATATTTCGAAATTTTTACACATATTCTTAATTTTTCTCCACTCATATGGAAAATTGGGAAATTTTGTCGTTTTCCATTGTAACAATTTTGCTGACGGAATTTGTGAATTTTAGAAAATGGAAAATATTTTGCTAGGTTTTATTTCTAATGCTATATATTTATGCGTAATGACAGAAAAAATTAGCTTGGCAAAACCTTAAATGCAAGAATTTAGACGTTATCGGAACTTTAATTCTTTACAAAAATCCTCAATTTTCACATGAGCACAGGACAAACAATGACATTTGTGATAACTCAAACATCAAATTCTATTACCATTAAGATAGTCAAATCTCATTCTAAATTTCATTTTCAGATTTTGATTTGCTTTAAGAAATAACAGCCAAAATATGAGAGACTCAGTTCAGTGAAACGCGTTTTAATATTGTTGAATCCATGGTTCAAATAAAATCTAAATGTTATGCAGTTGTGGTGACTACTTCATGCTGCTGTGCACAGCTCGAGATACCTGTCACAGAACTGTACTGCGACACATCTCTTGTTGCACTGAGTTCATCGTAAAGCATTGCGGGATTGTTGTTAAGAAGAGATTTTCTTTTTATTTGTCTACAATCAAAATGTTATATGTATTGTAAAAGCTCATATTAATATTTTAAAAAAAACAGCAGATTTATGATTCGGTTTAGGAGAAAAAGCCTGTTAAATCTATAATGAGATTCAATCCTCAAGGTTCCATTCATAAAGGGTTTTGTTTTCATAAACCACAAAAGGTACATTTTTATTAATTAACAGGAAAAATATAATTCCTCTATAGTGATATTGCTTTTTATCATCATACAGTTTTGAACTCGATCAACTGAACGATGCAGTTAGTTCAACTATCTTTGAATAGTTTTTATTCCATCTTTGAATAATTGAAAAAAAATATTTTTTTGTATTAAAATGTTAAACCCTTTGAATCTCTTGATTTTGGTATATCTTAATTATTCTTTTCTGCTTCATGATGGATAAATAAATGATGTAAAGACAAAATACATTCTAATTTTCTTTCAGTATCCAATAATTGTATTTATTTTCCGATAATCGATATTTCAGAACACGTCATCGCACAAATCAGCGGGTCAGTCAAGAGAACCTTACCCTTCTGAACATTTCTTTATCCTTTCACTTCCAATAAAGGAAATGTTTCCTAAATGTACATATAATTACAGCTCGTTTTCAAGCAACGGCTATTGCAGAATTCTACATTTTCTGTTGATAATATAGGGGAAAATAACATTTTTCTCGATATAAAGTACATAAAACGATAGAAATATAAAATAAAATAGGAAAAGGTAGCTTTTATCATATTTTATCCGAAAATAAAAAGAAACATTAGGATCAACGATCTCGTTTTCTACATATATAAATCTATAATTCTGTAGTGCAATACTTTATAAAATTAAGACATTGGAGTTACCTCCCCTGGTAATGTTTAATTCCGAAAATGTAAAAAAGCTCTTTATACTCTGTAAATGCATAAAAAACGAATACGTTATTAGATGAAGAATTACAATATGTTTATTCAACATTAATTTTTTAACAGTATTTTCTAACTAGAATTAATATTTGCAATTATAGAAAAAGTCAACACCACAAGTTTGCGATAAAAGATGGCGGAAGACACCCGAACCATCTTAAGTTGAGAAAAATTCATTTTGCTGCTTGAAAAAAATCTGAGCCTAGAAAACTGATAAAACTTTAGGATTAAATTCAAATTTTCAATATCTTTAATCTTTCCCCGGACAAAATATTTAGTGTTATGGCTGTTAAACCTTTCATGACCTCTTTCTATATATGGTAGTAATCCTGACTGTTTAAGCTTCTGTTCTTCTTTCTTTTTGTTTTTTTTTTTCTTTTTGTTGGTTTCGAGATTGTTTTAGTAATGAAGAACTGTAATTTAAGGAGTTTTTTATTGCATATATAGTCACCCATTCTACCCAGAACTTCTTACTGCACTACAATACCTGATGTAAAAAACGATTATTATCATTGTTGTTATTCCAAATAATCCTGTTAACAGCCATCCAACTACTGCTACAACTGTTATTCCATCCAACGATTTGCCTGAAATGTATATGAAATATTCTGACATCATCTATTTCAACGCATAAATTTATCAGTTTAGGCAAGAAATTGTGAGCGGCCTTATACTTAAGCAGAAAAAATCATATGAACAAATGTATGAAAATATATGTCTTTGATTGTTTTATATACATATAACTAAAACAATTTCCAATTCCGTTTCTTGTTTTGCGTGTTGCAAACTTTTAAAAATACATCAATAACATGACTCTATTAATTTAAGACCACAAATGTTAGTACTAATGAAAAACTTCCCAGAATTTCAAACATTTATCTGTAATGGAGATCAAAGTCATGATATTTTTTATAATGTCGTAAAAAAAAAATTGAAATGGACATCCTAAATACATTCAAGTACAAAGTAATATGTCAACCAAAAAGAAATCAAAACTACTAAATTGGCCGACAAAAGACATACAAGACCATGGCCAACAAAAAAGAATGATAGACAAACATAGACACACGCACAACATTACACTGAAGTTACAGTAATACGAACCCTACAAAAACTATGATGAGTTCTGGTGCTTCGGAACGCTAAGCTACTCCTGCTCCACTCAGTGTGTGGTATTACTCAGTAGACAAATCCGGTATTTAGTGCATTTGATGTTAGTAACAACCGGTATATATAAACGGATTCGTTGTAACGAGAGTGAAAAGATATCCATTCCCATTAGTGATATTTTTGTACCGTTCATCCAAATCATGATAGCGACCGAAAAATTTCCGGAGTGATGATTTTAATCTTTCTTTTAGAAAATTTTGGATCAGTAGTTTTTTTTTTGCAACAGCAAGATCTACGTTTTTGAACAAACTATTGTCGTTTTGTCGATTGTCGAAGCTTGTTTCTATAAGCTCTTTAGAAATAAAACATAAAACTTTAATTAAATATGTAGTTATTTAACGTATTGTTCGAATCTACACGTATAATCAAAACTTCCTGTCATCTTCGAACCAAAACATGCAACAAAAATTCCTATTCTTGATAGGTTTTCCATTACACCTCAATGTTTTATCCATTCTTGTGATGCTTGTTAGGTGTCCATGACAAGTTTTTCTTTCAATATTCCATACGGACGTTTTTATATTGTATTTCAAGGCTTCTGTTTTTCTTGTTTAGGTTGTTTTATTTTGATATTAATTTTTAGGTAAATTTTGGGTTGGGTCAATAATGTTACATTTTCAGAAATTTGAACAATATTTAACATTTTATTACATGTGGACAGCATCCTGCATTTGACTTAAAAAATATATATTCAGTTCGGTACAAAATTTCAAAATACTTGCTTCATATATAACCATCTGTTGTATCGTGAACTGTTTAAAATTTATTTAGATTTTTCTCAGTTTAAACATGTTAAACATTCGTACTTTAAACCCTGAAAATACGGAAAGGCCTCAAAAAGTACAGCACTTAGTATTGTTCCCTGCCGTCGGATTTGGGTTCCCTTTTCGATTTGTTTGGTTTTGAGTGCTCATTTTGCTATATTTGACTTCCAATTTTTCGGTTCTAATAATACTGATGAGAGGTTACTCCTTGAAATGTACATACAGCATACCTGAATTTTCAATATTTATTAAACATCGGTAATTGTGTATTTTGAAACAACTGGGTCAATACCTCTGCTGGTCGAACATGGTCCTCGAAGGTATTCCCCAGCCCAGTTGTCAGACTTGTCTGACATGGAATTTATCAATCAATGTTTTACAGAAATTGTCTGCTTTTCCTTAAATTCTTAAACCCTGAAAATACGGAAAGGCTTCGAAACAAAAAGGCACTTAGTAGTTGTCCCTGCCGTCGGATTTGGCTTCCCATTTCGATTTTTTTTATCTGAGTGCTTCTTTTGCTATATTTGGATCTTTGACCTCCTATGTTTCGGTTCCAATGCTATTTATAAGAGGTTACTCCTTGAAATGTACATATAGCATTCCAATATTTTCCATATTTATGAAACATTGGAAATTTTGTAATTGAATTATAGTTCAAATGATAAAAAGTCATTCTACCTATATTTAAAACAACAGAAATTCATCTTATTTTTTGTAAAAGCGAAAGTTTGCTTATTGAACATTCAGCATGTTTCAACCATCGTTGTTACATATACCTGTAATAGGATAAACATGGCCGTCTTTTTTAACATTTTGGTACATTGTATTAATATTGATAGATTTAGCGATAGGAACTGGACTGACCTTGTAATTCATCCATTTGTGTTGTTTGTTTTGTAGTTGTTCCTTCTTTTGAAGTTGACAAAGAAGTCCAGGGAGTACTTAATGTGGAAGACTTCTGACAGATAAGTCGCATTATCGGAATTGCTTCAGCTTTATAATCTACAATAAAATATTTTTTCCTGTATATTCAGTTCGAATTATAAGCCTTTGTTGTTAAAAATCAATAGAAAAATTTTGTAACATTTGTTATACTATATGTATATAAAGGAGTTTGTGTGAAACATGGAAATATTATCCCGTGTAAGATATCATCTGCTTTTAATTTTGTCAAACGGGCTGTTGAATGCTGGTTCTGTTTCATATTCTGTTTGTTTCGAGTGTCTCTTGTCTTTTCAATCGATTTTTTCTGATCATTTATGTGCATGACCGAATTTGAATGCATTGTCCAAAAGCATTTTATACAAACTTGTCATCAACAAGAATTACGACATTATGGGACATAACCAATAGAAAATAGTTATAAACTTATTATATATTCTATTATTCTGTCTATTCATTGATTTGCATACTATATGCAGAAAATATTGCAAAGTCCTTAAAAATCAATAAATACACAACAATATTTTTGACTCATGAGACCCGTTTAAAAAAATATAGCTTATCTTAATTTAAAACCTTAGCGTACCCGATGAAGGTTAATTGAGAAAAACACTTCATTCGCAGCATTTTCAATCGTTATTATTTATTTTGTCGAAGATCTGCTTGGTAAAAGATACAAATGCAAGGCACTATTTTTTACGAACTTGTTTCGTGTAACTCGGAAATCTAGTGAACTAAAGGCAACAGCTAAACGAGAAATCATGCAGTGGATAATGCATATAAGATGTGGACTATGTCTTTCTGGTATATATTCCAAATTCTTTCTGTTAATCAATATTATGAAGATTTTCTCTTATGCTGTATCGAGGTTGTAATAGCCTCACCGTGCTTGAGTTGAGTTGTTTTTTAATTTTTGGGTACAGGAACCACGTTGAAAAGATACAGTTACAGCTTTTGAAACATTTCTAATTCTGATATTTTAGTTTATATCAAATTACTTGATTCTATAAATCTAAGTATCACCCCCTCCCCAGACACTGTGGTATCACGTTTATTGTAGTTTTTGGCTGTACTACCAAGCTAATAATATGATTAGTTTCTAGTATTGAAATGCATTTGTTTCTTAAATGAATGCATAATAAAATTATATTATACATTTTACTTTATAGATAACAATCACGGAAAAAAATGTGATAAATAGATCATTACATGTAACTTTCCATATCCACCCTAGTATCATCACTCGACCCATATCTTCCCTCGGGCTAACCCTCAGGTCTGATATGGGAATCTCGGGATGATGTAATAATCTATATATAAATATATATTCATGATATGTATGATAATCAGAGATCAATACGAGCAGAAAAAATGTTTCCCTGTTTTTCACCTATACAAAATATTTCTGGTTTTCGAAATTTTAAAATTTCTGCACAAATATCATATATATAATACATTTGTTTGCCGTTATCAGTTCCTGTATGAAACATATACACCTCGTTAGACTAACCTTACCCTCAAACTAACATGCAATATTCGGTAATGTGAGCGAAAACTCGCTATTTACTCAGCTATAGATGCAATTTACTTGTACAGTCGATAAAAGGCGGTAATTATTCATTAAGAATAATTCGCCGAGATGAAACATTGAACATTTCAGAAATTTGTGAAGATGAATTGTGCCCGATATTACGCCCTCCGGCCAAGATTTATTTAAAACCTTGTCAGATTTCTCCACAGTTAATCATCACGTGTTTGATAAACGAGATACAGGTAAAACAATTTTATTTGAATAAAAACAAAATTTAATTTAATATATAAATATCTAGTCTTGCTCTTGACTAACTGACCGAATGATAACGCCTTGACTAACTGCAATGAGTATCTTTTGTGTTTTTATTTTTTCTCATGATAAATCAATGAAACAGACACCAAGACAGATAGAAATAGAATGGACAGAAAAGGACAGAAATACTCTTAAAGATTGGTTATAAACTAGAAACAATCTGGAAAGGAAAAAATATGAATGTAACAATTATTAAAACCTGATGGGCTTTTTTCATTTATCTTTTCATAAATTACCTCGATAAATCTGAATGCAGTATCCTCTTGTAAAATTTCCTTCAATGATCCTTGATCTTAACTCAAGAATACCATTCTTTTTCAAAGGAATAGTCCAGAAAAAGGTTCCAATAGTACACCGAACTGGATCTCTTTTACCATAACCGTATACATAAGAATAAGCAATATCGATTGCAAGTCCACAATTGATAATCTCTGGGGCTGCGCTTGTCATTGAATTATACTTTCTCATAAAAATAGCATAAGTAGTAGTCTGGTTTAGTAAAATGACTTGACATGTACAGTTATCTTCCTGTTTGGTTGCACGCAGTAACACACTATTAACATCAACACTTCCAGTAGGAAGGCTTTCTTCTGCAAGCCCTGTTTCGCAAATGTCGACTGTTATAAAAATTTTTGTGTTAAAAGTTGCATGATGTTAATTACATTTAGAATACAATCTAATAAGGGTATATAAAGCCTTTCGTGTATTTTCAAATTCAGTAGAAAGAAGCTCTTTCGTGATTAAATAACCTCATGGAAATCACCCACAGTCTAATGATAAATAGTTGATTGGTGCTCCACGTCTTACGGTCAACATTTCAGCTATGTTCAGGACGGGAATATATGTTTACCGAAGACCGTAAGGCTAAGGAATTATTTCAAAAGTGTCAAATGAAAGCATGGAAAATGTTGATTTCATTAAATCCAATAACATGCAGATGTTAGTGCTTCAAATGTCAATGTGATTTCCTCTACAACATTTGTGCGATTGTTTGTGTGATTTGGCTTATATATATCGTTTGTAACTTTTTTTCAATCATTGTAACATGAATCCAGCAATTATACTAAATATTTTTTTTTTTAATTCAAAAGTAATCTAATTAACTTTATAATAGCAAGTTTGAAATGTACTACCCCTGTAATCTTTCGAAATCCAAAATATACTTTTGTATGTGTTGCCATTTCAATATGCTTTCGATTACTTTTTTCGGGGTCATTAAAATGGATCAGCAAGGTAGTTTAAATGAGGCTTTTTAAAATTAAACATTAGTTAAAAAAGCGGAATTCTGACAAAACTATTCCATTGCATTTTCAATCCACTGTTCCATATTCAGGACAAGAGCATATTAATGATGAGTGTTGGTTAATGAGCCCTGCTTTGTACTAGACTACACGCTGAGTCGGACTTTTAACGTGCAAGCTCACCAAAGCAGCAGTCTGCAGGAACACGTGTCATTTTTCCCAGACAGATTATTCTGTCTCTGGGTCGACCAGTCTTTACTCTTACTTCTAAATGCTGCGTACTTAGCAGAGAAGCAGCAAATACCAATTTTAATGTCTTTGGTTTGACCCGGCCGAGGATGGAACCCATGACCGCCCGCGCTCGAGGTGAGCACACTAACCATTACACCACCGAGGTGGTCGTCATTATAGAAGGGTGGTTTTATCTGCTGTGTGGGTAGTACTCTCCTTGAGTGTAACAAATATTGGTAAACATGATATAGTATATATTTGTCCACTGATCCCCACTTCTCTTTTCATAATTTTATTTTACAAACTTTAAATGACGTTTGGGAAGTCTTATGAAATTCTTGTTACTTTTTCTTGGGTTTGACAGACAAATCAAATGGACAAATCAAGAGAAAGCCATTTCTTGTCAAATTTTCTGGTTTTTTTTCCTAAAAAACGAGCACACCGACCCATGTTTTTTTCTGCTGAATTTGATGCAGCTTTAATATTCTTAAAAGATTTCACAGTCATTTGAAAACCTTTTTATTTTCAAACAGAGTAGCAAACATTTTTAAATGGGTCGTCAGACGGTAGTGTGAGACTTGCCCGAACTTAACGTGCATATTTACATTTTAAATTTATCCTTTTTTAAAAAATGGTGAGTAACGTTTGTTCGTGTGTGTTTGGGGGGTGGTGTCAACAGCTATTAAAAACAATGCAATGTCTCGCGCAGCTGACATTTTGGTAAAAATTATTGCTCCGGTTCTATTAATATAACACTGCATCTCTGTATTAAAACTTATTTCAAGTAAACATAGCATAACTAAGATTGACATAAATATACATTCCTTATATAAAATTATCCTTAATACATTTGATGCATAAAATTAAAAAATAAATAATTAAATTACTGAATCCTCCTTATAACATTCAGCTTTTTATATTTTTTGTTTGTTTTCTTAAATCATTCATTTGTGTTTGAAAATGTATTCAATGATTGACTTACAATAAAATAAATTAATTGGAGATGAACATCCCTCCTCCTAATAACTCACATTAATGAGAAAATGATATGTTCATGTTGCAAAATTTGGTGCCATAAGAGAATTTGACAGGAAAAAAATGAATGCGCAAGACATAAATCAAAGGTTGCACATAGGCAGTACTCACTGAAATTCTTCCACTTATATATCAATATATGACATTCTGTAGTGCGTTGTTTTGTCAATTTCAGTTTTAACAGGTTTATAGTGATCATACATAAGACATCAAGAAAACCGTTAAATATTGCTTCTCTAACATAACAATATTTTCGTTTACAGTTTGGCGTTAGTCGTAGTGATGTGCGATATATTATCGTGCTTCCCTAGATAAAAGACCTCACAACTGGGATAACAATACATATATACACTTGAAGGTTGTTGTTAGGTTTGAACGTCTATTATCATTCCTTTTGTCCGCAATCTGTCTTTTTCTGTTTTGTTTTTTTTTTTGGGCTAGTGATTAGAGGTTACCACTTGATTGTACCTATAGTAGAATAAAATTCACAATATTTATTCAACATTGAAAAACGGTTTTGATATTTGTCCGCAAAATTTTGAATTTTGTCCTCTACTATTTGACCGATATTTTTTTCTGTTGCTTATGTGTCTACAAATTTCTCGTTGCGAGTGCGGAAGGTCCTGGTTTCGATTACCGGTTGGGTAAAAAAGACACTAAAATCGGTATTTGCTGCTACTCTACAAATCACGGACCGTTTAGGAGAAGAGGCTACAATAGCCCAATTATGATTTCTGGTAATTAGCTAAATCTGACCCCATGTTGAAACCCAGAAGAAAACACAGATAGGTGTGAGATTGGTCAATATTAGAAACCAAACTTATCATTATAAGATTTGTTGGTAATCGGTTAATAGAAAATTTTCAGTTTCTGAGACAGAGGTCCAATATTTTTTGAAAGAAATGGAAAAATGATAATCACGGGAAATATGGGAAAATCCCTGTTAAAAAGGTTGGCCATTTTTTACCCTCAATTTTCGCATACAAATGCCGCACGAACCTATGTATTTTCTAATTTGAAGTTCAC
>JARWCS010315325.1:0-12816 GCA_034783895.1 Geukensia demissa | reverse complement strand
TTTTATAAGTCAGTAAAAGTAGAAAATAATTATCTTTTAATGTAATATTCATACATCATGCTTTATATGGCACAAAACTGCTAAGTAAGAATACAAATCTTTCCTGGGTTCATTTCAAATATCAAGATTATGCTCAAAAATAGATTGGTTCCAGACATTCAGCGAGAGTTTGTTTTAAAATCGTTTTGTTCCGAGATATCATGCAGTTTGCTTTTTATTACTAGTATATAGCATTCATAATGAAAGAATAGATACATACAAAATAATGATAAATGAACGTTTCATGAACTGAGTCTCTCACTTTTTACTAATTTTTGAAAAATTATTTTAGAGAATCTTCATTATTCTTATAAAATGTAATTAACAAAAACTTTTGGTAGCTTTTGTACATTTCGGATTTTTTATCTGATAGTATGAAAGTTCTTACAATGTACTGGCTTCCAACGTTTCATAAAACTCAACACAAGTCACGGTTCATTCCGGCCTCTAGTAAATGCAGTAGCACAAATGTCTCAATTCTATTAACTAGTGGCCTAATTACTATTAACACTCTCATTGTTAATTTATGTAACAAATGTTAAGAAAATTTATCTATCAACTACTTTTCCAGTGTAAAATCACTAGATGTTTCAGACAAACTAAAGTCCGTCCAGGTTCCGTTTTCTACGATAGACAGTTATGATTTTTGTATCTTTTTACCACACACGCTTATTAAGAAAACGTTTTTATATCTAATTAATTGGTCAGACAAAAAGTCTGGTTGTTCTTGCATACGCTGCAATACATATGATTAACTTTTTAGCGAAAAATCTTATATAATAAATATACTTTTTGGACATCATCTGACATGATATCAGCGGTCGAATTTATTCTTGATATTATCTATGTAAGATTTGGCAACACGGTCTATCGACAGATAGTTGGCATACCAATTGCCACGAACTGCGCTCCCCTGAATGCAAATTTATTTTTATATTGTTATGAATCACAGTAAATGACCTTAATTCAGAAATACCCTTCAAAACAGGATTAATTGGACTAGTTTAGATATTGGTATGATGTTTTAGCTTTAAACAATCCAGAGTTTCAATAATTTGCAAAAGAGATTTATCCTAAAGAACTTACCTTAAAGAATCTTATATCAGTCGTCATCGTACTTCCTTTTAAAATTTGGATTTAAAAATTGAACGCGAATGTTAAAACACTAAAATTTATGATAAAAGGGATGATTATTCTTTTAGTTTAATTAATTTTCCGTTTCTTGGTGGGGATGTGCCTTTAGCTTCTTCGTATGGGGTTTACATTTAACAACTAGTTGGATTTGCCCGTGTTTGCACCAAAGTTTCTGACTTTCATGATCGCAAACGATATTTTACTGGTAAATTTTTGCAGCAAGGATGGAGATATCACCAGCTTCTCAAGACTTTTACGAAGTTTTATAACCGTTACAAAGATTAAATGAAAAAATACGGCTGCAAATATAGAATTTTGATACACAAGGGATATCACATCCTAGGTTCTATGTAAACATTACATATAAAGTCGTGTTTGATGACATCTCGTGTTGAGCGGTTTGATGTCTTATTATCAGGAATCTCACCCTGAGCTTGCTTTCAGTAACTGGGAACATTTATTAGAGATGTATCTTCTTTTTGCGTGTAATTTTGTTAAGTATATTTATTGTTATGAAGGTACTATCTAGTCGGATTGGGTGACTTTCTGTTTGATTTTTATAGACCGCCTGTTTTTGCTTTTGTTTTCTTTTTTTTTAATTTCTCCACTCTTCGGTGGAAGGTTGGGATCCCACTAAACTAGTAAAACTCCATCACATGTCTCATATGCCTGTCCCAATTCAGCAATTCTGGTCATTTGTTTGTCTTTGTGTTTGTCTTTGTGTTTATTGTCCTTTTTTATGGTATTCAGGCAAGAGCAGTATTATTTTACACATACACGATTTTTTATTTGAGGCGATTTAGAGCTTTTCACAAGGAACGTTTTCAAACCGTGTTAGAAGCCTTGTGGAGACCTCTAGATTTGTAAACTTCTGTTTTTCTGGTAGTTGGAGTACAATCTCTCTGACATCTATCCTATATCGGTTCATTTTCTTAAGAACCTTGACAAAAAAGTAGGAAATTACTATATTTATAAGAAATGTGAATTATAATTTAAAAATATATATGTTCCATTAATAAATTTGAAAAAAAATAAATATAGGTCTTTTTCAGAGAATAAATACAACGGCTTTCCCAGAATGTTTGAAATATTAACTTTTCCTTAAGAGATGACATCAGTTTGCTTCAAAGAACAAAATAAAATAAAATTTGAACATTACAAATGTCATTTGTCCTAAACAATGTCTTTTCAATCGATAAGTACATATAATGCTAGATATTTACAATGTAAATCAAATATCTTTATATTTATAACTAAATGTTTGAAGAAGTTTTTGGTTTATTAAAAAAGGGTTAATGTACGTAAACATTAATGATGTAATGATGATCAAACAATGCATGACCAATTAAACAAAATGCAGATCTTGAAAGGGCACACTTCCTCTCCGTTACATTCTATCAGCTTCGTATTACCGTTATCAAGAACATTTCAAACATATGGTTGATAGGTATTTTGTTGGTTGCTAAGAACGGAAATAGCATTCCCAGTTTTGAAATTATGAAATGTCATATAGATCCAAAGGTTTATTTGTTCTAAGAACCTAGAATAATATTTTCCAACACATTTCCTATTAACCGAAATAACATACAACAGCCAAGACGAAAGTTGTAAATCCTAGAACCGAAAAACTTTTCTCAACATATTATATGGAATAAACGCTGAACACATATCACACCATACATTTCATCACATTCGTTCAGATTATAAAAATCGTTATCAACTGAAGACACAAAATTACATATTATATTTTTTTTTGTACTTCTCCTGTTTAAGGGAGATTTTAGATAAGTAAATTATAAGCTAATCTGATTAAATATTGTCATAGCTTGGATATTCAGATTACTAAAAAAAGAGGTAACTGAAATAGTAAATGACAGTTCATTTTTGCTACCAAAGTTTTACTGTTTTAGTTTTAGAGTGATCTCTCTTTATACATATCACTTAATGTGAGAAAATTGGACGCACCCACGTTTTGCAAACCATGAGTAATCATTAACACTTAAGTATTATCTATTTTTGCCAGCGAAATGTAACAAATTGGTAGATATGGAAATAAATTGATATGAAAAGATATGGGATAAATGCCAGTGAGACTTCACTCAAACCACAAAAAAAAAACAGGAAATACACAAATCAAGAGCTCTCAACAAAGAAGGGAGGAATGTCACTCCTTCTGAAAAGCTCTGAATTGCCCGAAAAAGGTGTATACGTAAAATAATATTGCGACAAAGTAGGAACTGCAATAAATAGAACTCTCATTTTGATAGTCACTAGTTGTAGTGTACTACAAGATTAAAAGAATCGCAATAATAAAAATCATATTGTTGCCATAAAACAAAGAATCGCAATAAAATATGACCGCAATAATTTCAGAATTTACAGTATTACATAAGACAAATATTAACTGAACCAGATGAACACAATATAGATAAATGCAATAGATATTTGAAGGATATTGAACTTAGCTTGCAAATATAATTTTAAGACTATATAATTTGACAAACCTATGACCAGAATTTCTGACTTTGTACAGGCACATGGACATATGGTGGGGATAAACTTGTTCAGTGAATCCACGCCTCACTCAACAAGTGGTCAAACATGTCAAAAGAAAAACTCAAACAAAACAAAAGCAGAAACAGACATTCTATAAATATCAAACAGAAATTCATTCAATCCTCTAAAGAGTGTATGTATTATAATAAATATACTAAACAAACATAGATGCAATAAGAAGATATCTGTCTAATAAATGCTTGCAGTTACTGAAAGCAAGCTCAGCTCAGGATTCTTGAAGACAGGACATCAAGTTTTTCAAGACGAGTTGTCATCAAACACAATATGTCTGACGACTAAATACTGTGTTGTCAATAAACACTTGGAAAGACAAGATGGATGAAATGCTAAAATAATCTGCATGAGAAAGCGATTGGTTTATTAATGTTTGTATCAATTGAAATAAGTTCTAATGTTCTATTTATAAACGTCAAAGCTGTTCTTTTTTGGGGATAAGTTTGTTAAACGGAACAGTTAGAATCAATGATTTATTTTTAATGATTTATTTTGATATCCTTTGTCCATTAAAAATTCTGCATTTTCAGTCGTGTAACTTTTTAACTGATTCAGTAGTTCACCAATGGGACCAAGTACGCAAAAATCGCGCTGTATAACAATTAAATTATCTGGATATCAACCTGATAATTAAAACTGAAAATCTAAAATTATACCTACAAAAAAGGGAAACATTCCAGATTTATATTATCTAGCATCTGTAATATTGCCTGAAAATTCCGGTAAAATTCATTGATAATGAAAATGTTTCTGAAATCTTCATTGGGCAGCAGCAACATCAACGCAACAATAATAAACGAAACAACAACAGTAAAATATAGGTCTCAGGGCTCTACCCATCCCTCCCATTTTCTAGTGTTCCTGTCTTTGAATTCATCAGTTCCTGTAAATTGTAACCGACATACAATTAATAAAGACTTCCATTAAGAATCTCTCCTACTTCGTAGCAAGTCTGAAAAGCTGAAAACCCATCCGGATCCGTGAGTTTACTTAAAATACAGAAAGGTTTTGAAAAGTATTGCTATAAGTAGTTGTCCTGCTGTCTGATTTGGCTCCCAATTTAATTTAAGGAGGTAGACTCATGTTAAGGGACATAACTCTTATAAATCTTAAATGAGTTTGTGTTAACCATTTTTATAAATCCAATGAAAGCATCTTAATAACACAGATTAATTTTGATCTGTTTCATTTGAATGCTTAAAGAGCTCTTCATGTAACAGAATATCAAAAACAAATTTCTGATTTCAAGAGTTATCTCCCTTAACCTAGATCTACTACCTTAATATCGAGTGGATCTATTCTTATCGTAAGGCTATTTTTGACAAAAGCAATCTCTGAAAAAGATACTGATTCTTGATACAGGCACAAAAGTAGCACATTTTCTGTTACAAATAACGCTCAAAGAAAAATGGAAATGGTTTCTCTGATATTCATATGTAAAAACGAGATTTCAATGGACCATTTCAGAAATGCAATGGAATTCTGGGAATGTCATTGTTCAGGTTGAATTTCATTGATCAAGACGTCATTTCCGAGGACGGTGAGATTGTTCAATGCGTTTTACGAGGACGGAAGTTGAATTTCTGAATCGGTAAATTGTTACATGTGTGGCATATACTTTTGAAACTGAACACCTCTATTTGTCACCCATATTGGATATCTTTGTAAAACCAATTTAACATTTTTCGGTCCTGGTCCTTTAAAACTATTTTGTCTTTGTTAAACTTCTAGATAATTTATGAAATTAAGCAATTACTGTTGATTTCATAAAAATTAATGGCTAAATTTTTAGTAACACCAATAGCAAAATTAACAATTAATTCTGTTTTTAAAATTCAAATGTAAAACGATTGTCGCTTATGTTGATCAAGAGGCATATAATTTCAAATAAAATAATCGTTAGTTAGCAGTCAATGTCACTTCAACCACGTCGACACCTACAACGACTTTGAAGACCGCCGCTTGTATAGGAATCGTTTTCAAGTCTTATCAGACTGTATCATAAACTTTGATCTGATTTCATATTTCATCCTTGTAACATCAAAGTGAATAAAAAAAAAGATTTAGACAAATTGTTATCTTTCCATAAGGTTTCATTTCATGTAAATATGCAAATACATGTAACACTTGTCTAATTTTAACTTCAAGATTATTTTAACTTTAAACGTACGTCCAGGATTTACTTGTCCAAGTACTTTACTTGTATCCACTTTGCACTGAATCCATAATTAAGCTAGTTATATGCCGGATTTTTTGCACTTGAGAAAATAATATGGTGGCTCGTATAGACCAACTTATTTATATCAATTTAGAAATGTCTGCTTACGACGATCAAAAGAAGACCGAAAGGTCAGACAGAAAGGGTGTTTAACGCAAAAATAAACAAGAACATATATATTTGAACAATGCGTAGCTTTTGTAGAATTCAAGTGGTCTGGACAGGTCTGCAGTCACTGCTATTTTAAATTTACTAGTTGCGTTGCCCATGTTTTTAAATTCTATACTAGCCATTTCAGTGTAGGAAATATAAGGTGGAGGGTATAACAGAAAACAATTTTTTAAGATCAGGGTTACAATCTTCTTACAGAGAAAGCAAACAATTGCACAGAAGTTACATCATCACTCTACAGAAAAAAAAACATTTGAGACCTGGTATATTGAGATTGGTAAAGAAAAACGAATTTAACAAAATTTTAAAAGGCGTGACAAAAAGAAAATTTTTCCAGATAATTAGTACTGTCGACTGAGCAAAATAACCTGGAATAATATCGAAATGATGGTTGTTGTAAATTTATGGATATACAAATGTTTAAACTAAATTAAAATGTTTTTATTATGCACTTCAAAAAGTAGAGACAAAATTCATAAGAAATGTAGAAAAAAACTTTAAATAAAAAACTAGAAATACTGTGAGATCAATCTAACTATATATCTGGAGACGGTGTAATATACTCATTTGTTCTATGATATCAGGGATAATTTCTTTTTTTTTCGTTTAATTACGGGAAACTAATTTCCAGAGTCATTACAGAAAAAAAACTTTTGCTAGCCAAAATCAAGATTAAAATTAAGATTAAGACATAAAACTAAGGGAAAAAGGGTAAACAACGTGACACAAACTCAGGCGGGGTTACACTTTGATTCCTTCTTTAACAAACCTTCAACTTATCAGTATAAATCTCTTTAAGCAACAGTTTTACATAAAACAGTTCAATTCGACGTCATTGCTGACCAACAGACTTTTAAGAAACAATAAAATTTTGCTAAGCTTTATTGAGATTCACTGTAACTGTTGGTTATTTTTATCTTGCCAACAAATAAAAGACTGTTTGGATATTGTTATTTGAATCCTTTTGGCATTGTAATACAATTTTCTTTCGAAGTATACTTTGGTGCCATATAGTTTACTTAACTAACGTAATTAATCGGTGATTCTTCCCACAAACAGCATTTTTAAGACTCTTCCGAAAATGTATCAGCAGATAAAAAAATTGAAATAGATTATCTAACAATATATTTTACAGAAATCTTTTAGAATATAAATAAGCGAATTGTAATAAAAATTTTAATCAGTTAGCTCCCACTTTTAATTGAATATGTCTCTGAATTTAATTTATTTCTTGAGGAGTACCTTTTTATCCACATTTAAAAAAATTAATTACCAAAATTAGATAAATAATCATACCAAAGTTAACTAATTTATACAAATGATCCATGGGAATGTGCAATGAAACAGTGTTTTAGAACAATTTAAACCGTTTCTTAAGGAGATGGTCTAATCAACATTTGCCCCATTATTTTTTATACCGTAACGGTCAATCAAATTATTGTGGAATAAAAAAAAAATAGGAGAGATGACTTAAATCATTTCATCAGAAATTCCCGGTTAAATTGCTTTTCACTTATCAGTCGAAATTCTGTCGAAATAGAGGGTTACTCTTCTCGATGTTGTCTGACTCCTTACCGAATAATTTCCATTTTGATATGTTTGAATGACATTTTAGGATATATACATGAAATAGAGGAAATCGACTGATTATTGTAACATGTTGCTTCCTAACAAGTGGTCAAAGTACTGTCAACAAGTGAAAGATAAAGAAAAAGAGATGAACTCTTTATATACATTTATGATTCTAAAATTGTTTATTTATTTACCCTTGTAGATCCACATCATGCATGCGTCGGTTTACAGTGTGACCAATTTAAGGTATGTGAGCATTTTTTAAATTCTGTTTAAATTTCTTTATTTTATCATCACAGATAAAAGTATATGAAGAGCACACAACCAGAATTATTCATGATTTGCGTACATTGTCATTATCAAATGCTTAGTTTTCTTTTCTTAACCTAAATTTTTGCATGTATCCAGGAAAATGGATTTGATTGTATGTTCAACTCTTCATCACGTTTAATAGGTTAACTAAATCATTAATGAAGGATTCACCCTTGTTGAAGACAAAGGGGAGACCACTCAGCTCTGTGTTTTTGTTTTCAATGAGATGTTTGTCCTAATGCAAGCACACATTACTTAAAAAAGACCTTAACCACATTTATACAAATAACATGAAATACTCAAATCATGAACGGGTTTATTTTTTTTCAAGGGTCTATATCTATATCTTTAATATGAATACTGTCTCAATATTAATTTCAGTTGTGTTCATTTATATTTCAGCCAATTTGTAATTTGTTTGAGAATTCTAAACAAATTTCGGGACGTTGTGTAGATCAAATGGTAAGAATATAGTAATTTATTAATAAATAACTTAATTAATTATCAGTGACACAAACAGACAAAGTAGAAACGAGAACAGAATCATACACCAAGGCACCATCCAATTCATATCGTAAAGTGTTTTCCGTCTCTTGAACATGTTTAGCTATATCTTTGTGATATTCTTTTAATGAAGTAAGCCAAAGTATCAACTAAAGTCCTTGTTCAGGTAAAGATAACAAAATGCATTTTCCGACACCTTGTTATAAAGACTGAGATATTATTCCGATAATTTTAAAAATTACAGTGTTGGAAAGAAGTTAACTTTATCTTTCCAACATAATTCCAGTACCCTAAAATAGATTACAGCATACGAACTTTTTCAGGGTTTCAACCGAAATCATCATTTGTGTATATGTTGTACTACGGCGCGCCTCGCGCTGCGCTCGCAGAGATGCTGATAATTATTTATTCGCATCCTTCAAAACACCGTTATTCTATGTATGTTACACGTACGTTAATCTGTAAAGTCATTCTTTAAAACAAACACCGCATTTTATTATATAATGAACAACATTGCCTGATTTTTACAGGTAGGTCCCCAATGTGGTTTACGCCAAGATATAACGACAAATCAAGGGTGTAGCTGTAAAGATACCACCTGTGTGATAAATGCTTGTATGTATCTTTTTAATTCATTTTTGTATGATAATGAAATGCAGAACATCATTTGAGTCTCCGCTACTAGTACTTTTTTCACAATTGTGTTGGTGACAATACAATATTTTCAATCGCCTGTACCTTGTTTATAGAACAATTGGGAAACTGATCTCTAACTGAGACAACGCTTCACTGAGCGTTAATTGTAAATCAAAACGGAAACAACTGTCTAGTCGGCGAACTTTTTCAACGTTTATATCAAACCTGCTACGATAAATGACAGCAAAATGGAGCGAAAGAATTTCCAATCGCTTTTGCTCTTTAAGACCTCAGGTCAATACTGAAAATAAACAGTTCTATCTATGAATAGAGAACCGGTCTTCGTATACTAAAATGTTGCTTCTTTCAAATTTACAACAGTACTTGTCATTTTGCATTCAGTTGTATACCTACCTCATTAATAAATCGAATCTGATTCTTTTTTACATTTAAATCTTAGAGGTATTTTCTTTCAAACATAAAAAATATCAGTTTTGAGAAATCATACGGTGCTTTTTTATATGAAATAATTTCTAGAATAACGACGGTTATTTTATTTTACCAATTGCTATATATACAACATTTATTTCTGTATTTCTGATTAAGTTCAAGGTTTCTATTTTGTTATTCCTGTCCATTCAGATGCAAATCAGTTTGTTAAAGCTAGTGTAGTATTTTTTTAATTGTATTTTATACAAACAAACCGTCAATTTCTAAAAAGCTGTTTAACAGAAAGCAATATATGAGCTGCATCAGATAGAAACAGGCCTTTTGCAATAGTCTCAAGTTATATATTGGGTCAAAATTAGTAGGGATGTATGTTTAAGGCTGATTTCTATCTGCCGAGGCTCAATTATGTTGGAAATTGTGTAATATTAATGAACACAGTATTTTGTTACAGTGCATATATATCAACAACATTCTACAGATCCGACACCTTCATTTGAATTGACTGCAGGTATAATACACTTAACCATACTCAATTCGATTATTTCTGAAAGATATTTCTATTATAGTTCCTATAGCCTAGCTGACATCAAGGAAAATGTCAATAAAAATCTAGCAACGTCCACAAACTCACAAAGATGTTATATACTTATTACAATACATGATATCTAACTCTTCTGGCTTAAGATATTAAAATCAACTTTCACTGAATAGGTAGTTCCAAATTATAATGTCACTAATCTCGATAAAAGTAACCATATTAGAAAATATTTTACATATATCGCGTAACCGTTTTCAGAAATATCAGTGCAGTGAAAATAAATACACAATAGATAAAGTTACAGAATATTTAATATATGGCGTACATGTCAAGGAAACCGTGCCATATTTTAACAAAAAAATATTAAAAGTTCAAATCAAGAGGTCTAAACAAAGCCTTTAACTAAGATGTGGTTCCGCTCCCTGTGACGTGCTTTTTATCACTCCGACTAAAGAAGTGTAAATAACGATGTGCATTTTGTTTCGAGAAAATGCACTTTGTCTCAAAACTTGTTTCTGTGAATTTTCTACCTATGTAAAATTATTTCCGTTCAATTTAAACAATATATAGTTTAAAAAACAGTTTTTGAGACAAATACCAAAATGCACTAAAAAAGGGAACAAACTTAAGCGGCCTTTGTAAACCTCAGGCTAACACTCCTTTTTACGGGGTGGCGGGATTGGACCAAATAGGATTGGGTAAAAAGAAAATATGTGAAAATTGAGGAAGGCGGAAGAAGGGGTGCGCTACGGAAAGAAGAATTATGAAAAACTGACGGTTAAGGCGTTGAAATTATTATCTTTTGAGAAGCATATATGTACACCAAATTTGAAAATTTTCTGAAATGTTTTGGTAGCCCTAAAAGGGCCGTTATACGACAATTAACCTAGGACCCTGCAAATGACAGCACTGTAGGCATCTCTTCTCTCTGGAAAGGTGCCAAACTCTTGATGTCTTTTCTTCCTCTTTTCAGTCGGAAGTTTTCTTTGAATGTTTTCACATGTTTCAGATGTTCTTCAAAGTCGCCGTCATTTTCTGTTTTTGTCTTTTGGCTTTCTTCATTTACACGTTCTTTTTGTCATGTAGAACATCTAACTAGGGCTCAAGGTCGTCACCCGTTATTGGAGGCCCTGCGTTAATCATCAGATTTTGATGTCCATGGCTTCCTTCTATGGACGAAGAATGGCGATATACAAATCTTTTAATTGACCTAAGTAAAGAAAATGGTTGGAAAGTTAATTTTAACAAAATGTTTGGTTAGTTAATTTCTATATACAACATGATATACATATTTTTATTCTTTTAGAGCAGGATATTATCTTCTCATCGAATAGTTGAAATTTTTCTGGCTAAATTAAAAGAATTTTCTGAAATAATGCAGCTGAGCAATATGAATGCTAGCAGATCTATGTTTATTTTATTTCCCGTGCATTTTTTCACTTGTAGACAGGGGATATAAAACGCGTTTTTTACACTGTACTGTGCTTGAATCGAATAGATTATAGTCAAAAGAGAATGAAAAACATCGTTCACTGGATTGTAGAGAACAATAAGTTGAACCCAATAAATTGCTCCCGACAAAAACAAGAGAAAAATAATCCGTCGAAATAGGTTGTATCTCCCACTGCGAAAGAAGTTCTTGAAAGAAATTATGACTTCAGGAAATCTCAAATTTCTACACAAATTATTTAAATGGGTTATACAGGAAGGCAGTGCAGTAATCTTTTATCCGAATTCTTTTTATTTTCCCAGAATTCAAAATCTTTCCGACCTACAAGAATTTCGTTTTAAAATGCCTCCTTTTTTGGAACATTTAAAAGTGTCTTTAATCATATATTCTCCGTCGATTTAAAAGATGCAAAGAGCCACTTCCGGCAATTAAGTGATTTATTTACAATGTAAATTCCTTGTAAATACATCGTTATTACAAAAAAGCATTATTGCAACTTGCTTGCACTTTTTTAAATCTACAAAATAAACACTAATTTATAAGAATACGGCATAAAGTTTTTCTTTCATGACCCTCGTACCCCTGGCAACAAACTCTGACAATAATCAGAAGATCACTGTTAGGTGTGATGTTAAAATACACACAATATATATGATAAAGGCAAAATTTTGCTCTATGATAGAGCTTCATCAGGTAAATGTTATCATTTGGCGCTGATACTTATTTCTACCTAAATGATTTTGCCGCTCAATCCATGGCATTGTGATATTTTTGGAAGATCATAATGATTGAATCGTAATGCGATTTTTAAAATTTTAAATGAAAAGATACATAACTTTAATATAAAATTCCAAATATTATTTGAAACAAGAAAAGACATATTGACACGAAATAATTCCCTTCATCTATAAATACTCTACAAAAATGACAATTTTATTTTATTTTATTTTATTTTTTTTTTAGAGGGAGGGTTGGGTTCTTATGCTTTTACGGGGTCACACTCGTTAAGACCATTTGGCTCAAGGATCCAAAATTATTGTTTATAAATTTCCTAGCAGACCCCTGGTTCTTTCGCCCCACTGTGATAAAAAATATCTTTGTGCTATGAACTAGTTTATATTAGCATTATTTTTTACTTTTTATTCGTTTTAAAAATTTTCCTATTGGCACTGTTAACTGGCACCGACAACAAATGAAATATACTAACACGAACAAGGATCA
>JARWCS010315214.1:0-12816 GCA_034783895.1 Geukensia demissa | reverse complement strand
TGAATGGTGCTTAACGTCCAGCAGCAAATATTTCATGCATATTCAGGACAAGAGCATATTAATGATGAGAGATGAAGAATTAAACCTGTTTTGTGCTAGACTGTCATGCTGAGCTGATTTTTTAATGTGCTAGCTCACGAAAGCAACAGCCTGCAGGAAGACATGCCACTTTACCCAAATTAGTCTGACTCGGTGTCGATAAGTCTTTGCCCTTACTCCTAAATGCTGCATGCTTAGCATGAGAAGCAGTAGATAACTACCAATTTTCAGGTCGGGAGAGTATCGAACTTGCAGCCTTTTCGCACTCCAGGCAAGCACATGAACCATTATACTACTGTATAAAGACAGTCTAAGAATACCTTGAGACCTTGAACAGGTAACTGACATCCCATATAGGTGATAAATTTGTCTACCAACAACACTCGGCCCAAATACTGTTAAGGAAAAGCATCAACATTTTAGTATACTTTTTCCTATGCCCTTGATATTTGGCATGCAGTTGGACCTGTGTGTACAGCCCAATCCCTGGCCCCTCTTTCATCCGTGAGTGATCATGTTAAGTTTTGGCACCATAGTGCCTTGATTAACCAAAATGCATATTCATGAGAATAGCCCAAACCCAATTTCTTGACCTATACCACTCGAATATTCATGAGCAATCATGATATTTATTTTTTCAAATTATTAAGTTTAGCATGTTCCAGTGATCTTAGCTTAGATCCTTTTAATTTCATATGCAGTTGTATCTTCATGTCTACAGTCCAAACCTACCAATTTCATGTATGAGCAATCATGTTCAGTTTCAAATCATCTTATTTTCCTATGTTTCAGTGATGCCCTTGATATTTGTTGAGCAGCTTTATTTTAATGAGAACATCATAAGCACCTTTGCACCAAGTTTGGTTCGGCATGTTCTAGTGGCCTAACCACTGATATTTGGTATACAGTTATACTTGATGAGAAAAGCCTAAACCTCAAATTCCATGGCCTTGTCCCGACCACCAAGCTCCGGATGCAAACAAGACATATACTATGTCCACATTTACTGATTGAAGCAGACTGTATAAAGGTGGAAACATTGTTACTGTTTATAAATTTAAATACCTATTCCTCATTCAGTTTCTAATATTGCATCTATAAATTAAAAAACACCTTCAATCAGTTTTCTTTTTGCTCATTGATAACAACAGCTGGACAATTAAATTGAAGCAACTCAAGGTGAATAATCGCTCATCTCTACAAGGATACTATAGAGGCTTGAATTTAAATGTCCACTACTGTTAGAAAACTGTTTTTTTTTAAATTGATAGAACCAATTTTGAAAGCTGAATGAGGAATAAGTATTGAAATATATACAGTAACAACATTTCAACAATAATATCCAACAGAAAGTCATACATTTACCTATGATAAGAAAAGCCCATGGTAACATGTAAGTCGGGCAAAGGCAAGTCTATTTTCCACACAAAATATTGATCTACATTGTTTATACTTTATACAACTATGTATGAAGTATATAGCAGATATATGAAAATTTAGAAAATCTTTGTATTTTATTCAGACCAGCTGAAAATGTACATCATTTATCAATCCTCAAACAAAATTGTTTGTTTCAAGATTACAGTCTGTTGTACAAAACATGTCTTGTAAGCACTAGGCAATAACCATCCTGACAGGACACTGTCCTGTTTTTGTCACAATGTTTTGTAGACCTTGCTGAGGGAGATTTGAACCAGTCCAGTCTGGTTTCATGCTGTCCATTTCAAACATCTGAAAAAAACCAGTTCATGTTGGTTATAAATAGAGTATTACATAACAGCAGATGTAGATTGGTTTACCCTATTACATTACAGTAGATGAAGATTGGTTTACCCTATTACATTACTGTAGATGTAGATTGGTTTACCCCATTACATTACAGTAGATGTAGATTGGTTTACCCTATTACATTACAATAGATGAAGATTGGTTTACCCTATTACATTACAGTAGATGAAGATTGGTTTACCCTATTACATTACAATAGATGTAGATTGGTTTTTCCTATTAAATTACTGGGCACCGTAGCAGTCTCAAGGGCTCGACCCACAGAGCTGACCCAGCGCGAACCCAAGGTGGCGGATAGGAGAGGCCTTCTCGTTGGGGGGTGGTTGCCAGGTTATAATACAGAAACCCTGGCCGTGGACCATAGTGTGACCTGTTTGGAGAGTGCCACGCTCCTTGCACGTAAAAGACCCCTTTTGTAGTTTTTGAAAAAGAGTAGGTTTATGCTGCTACAAAAGGCAAAATTTTATGTCCCTACCCATCACTCCCTTTTTCCAGTGGCAGTCAAAAACCATTGCCCTGTTGTGTCCCATCCCAGCGCCTTTTTCGATATTGTTAATTGTTGAACTTGTTCTCGTCCTGATTATGCATGAAATATTTGCCACTGGACGTTAAGCAACCAACAATCAATAATGATTAGTGACGATGAATGAATCCTGGTTTGTACTAGACCGACACGCTGAGCGGGATTTTAAAGGTGCTAGCTCACGAAAGCAACAGTCCACAGGAAGACATGTCATTTAACACAGCCACATTTTTCTGACTCTGGGCCAACCTCACTTTGTTCTTACTCCTAAATGCCGCGTGCTTTGTGGAGAAGCAGCAAATATCAGTCTTTGGTTTAACCCGTCTGCGGATCGAACCCACAATTTTCCGAACTCGGAGAGCACGTTAATTATTACACCAACGAGACGGTTTAAATGTGAAGAGCTACTTCTATTTAATATGTCGGTTGGGGGTTAAACAAATTTTTGTCACATCACACGAAATCATATCCAGCAGAAGGTTTTCCACTGAAGACAAAATAAATCTCTTAATAAAAATAAAAAATTGAAATCTGCCGACCGAACGATTTATCTTTCATTTTTCATTTGAGATCAAACGAACACTGAAATCATGCATGAGTTTGCGAAATTTCGTTCGTTCGTGTTTTCTTCTTTTTTTTAAAAAATTGAAAAGTTTATGTATAATGAATTGTTAAAACCTAAATAAACAAACGGTCCTCAATATTTTTTTTTTCAAATACGAAAAACAGTCGTCATGCAGAATTGGTTAAGAAAATAGGATTTTATGTAACAGAATTGACAACTGATAATATGCTCGACTATTATGATAAATCATTTACTTAAAGCAGTAAAATATCATTGACAACTTCATTTTATTATTTGTATTGTATAAACACAGATTATTCACACTTAGTGTATTCATATTAAAATTGACACACCAAAAGCGAAATTAGTATTACATCATGTAGAGCATGTAAAACATTAATATAATCTAATGTTTACTCCTTTATGTACTTTTGGATAGTTGGAATGTGTAATTGTCCCCATCTTTGGGAAATGTTTTATCAACAGCTAAAATATAAGAAAAAAATTAAACTATTTGGGGGATCAGAACACATAAATCTATATAACAGGAAAATGCTGATGGATTTAAAAAGATGAAAAAACTCAAAGACATACAATGGTCTGTTATCATATGAGTCTTCTTACAATCAATCAATCAATCAACCAATTGAATTACGTATAACTGACCTACCCAGATTTGTTTAAGCTTTTGCAAATCTGACTTTCACACGTCGTTTGTCATATCACATGAAAAGCTTTTATTGTTTTAGTACCGCTATTGTTACGGTGTACAAATCCTACGATATTACCAGCCAAGGAAGCAATATTTCAATGTTGGAATGTAAAAGCTTATTATCACGGAAATTTTCTAAATGTATATATCTAAGTTTGTAATATTTTGAGGTAAAATTCTGCCTTTTAACGGCATTTAATATGACTTCACAGTGACATCATTTCCTGTTTATTTTTGCTTTGAATAGATAATGTAAATCACGATTCTACACAAATATGACAAAATAATTGAATGATTAATTGATTGTTGGTTCCTTAACGTCCAGTGGCAATTTTTTCGTTCATATTCATGACGAGAACAAGTTCAATAATCATCAATTAATTACCGAAAGATGGGGCAACCATTCTCCATTTTGGCGTTTGCAATCAGAACTCATTTGTGCTCTCCAGGGCTCGACACACAGAGCTCACCCAGCGCGAACCCCAAGGTGTTGAATAGGGGAGGCTCTATCGTTAGGGTTTGCAAGGTTGTAATACGGAAAGCCTGTCCTTGGACAATAGTGGGTGACGTGTTTGGAGAGTGCCACGATCCTTGCATGTAACAGAACCCTTTTGTAGTTCTCAAAAGAGATGGCTAATGTCGCTACAAAAGGCTGAAGTTTTCGTCCCTACCCCTCACTCCCTTTTTGCCCTGTTGTGTTCCATCCCACACCTTTTGTTGAACTTGTTTTGGTCCTGGATATGCATGGGAATATTTGACACTGACGTTAAGCAACCAATAATCACTCGATCAATTATTTGAACAGCAGGAACCATGATGACGACAGGAACATTAGGTTTTCTAATTTAAAAGTTTAATACCAACGCGGCCGATAATATATCGTGATATTATGTTGGTTGTGTACCCCCTTGACGTTAGCTGTTAGAGATATTTTAGTTTCATTAGCCAAATTAACAGACGATCGGAATTATTAATGCAATTAATATCACCTGTACTGGATGGCTTTCCATTGCCAAATAATTCCCAGTATTCATCTGCTCCAGCCATCATTCTGCAAACCGAAGTAACAAAATGACCATGGAATGGGTCTTCTTTTGTCTGAAAGCTAAACGTTTCATTTATGTAAACCTTGCGATATTACGAATTTCAAAGCGGATACCACTAAAGTATGTTTCACTGAACTGAGTCTCTCACTTTTCATTAAATTACGAAGAATCCCTTGGAGGAATCGTCTTTATTTCAAAAACGCAACAGAGAAAAAGTTCCGGTAACTTTTGAATGTTTTAAAATTGTAATACATATTTTAGCCATCCCCCCCCCCCGGAGGGCGGCCGGGTCCCTTTCTTACCGGTCCCTTTGTTACAGTCTACATATTTATTTATTGTTTGCTAACTTGTTTCCGTCCTGAATATGCATGAAATATTTGCCACTGGACGTTAAACAACAATCAATCAATCAATCATACATGGAAAGTGTTGTGGAATATGCCTTGTAAATTCATTGCTTCTTTTTAGGAAAATTGATTCGTTTGGGCAGTGATAGGGCCTCTAATATAGTGGGGAGGAAAGGTGGACTAGCAGCGATGCTGAGAGAAAACGTTAACAGCGAAATTCTTAATGTTCACTGCTTTGCACACAGACTCGAGTTGGCCTTCCGAGATGTATTAAAAAAAAACTGATGAAAAGATGATGTCACTGCTGATTGGCCTGTATTACTTCTATGTTAAATCATAGAACAACAAAAAAGCCTTGTTGGAAAGCATTGCCGTGGTAGGTGAGGGTGTGTTACTAACCAAAATCACAGGAACACGCTGGCTCCCTCACCTATCAAGACGACTACAAAATTTCTTCAAAACATACAAGGCTTACGAAGTGCAACTTTCAACTGCAAGCTACAAGAATCCAAAAGCAGAGGGCTTATGCAAAATTATGTTGGGGAAAGATTTAATGGATTTTGCTCTCTTCCTTCAGGTAAATTTACATGTAATAGTGAATTAATTTTATTATGAAAATTTTTAATTTTTGATTTAATTTCAAAGATACATGTATCGATAAGATGTAAATATTCTTCAACCTTGCTTTACATATGTACTTTGAGTCTTCAAGATGAAGAAATAACAACAGTTGACATTATATTTGATTCATTTTATTAGTCTAATAACATGGTATGTACAGTGAATTTTTCTTTGAAAAAAATACTCTAAAGCATTACAGATTACATTTCTCTGATTTTCAGGAAGTTTTAGATCCTCTTATGAAGTTATCTCTCAAACTTCAGAAACCAGAAGCATCATTGGCTAACTGTGGATAGAATCAGCTGTAGAATTACTCCATGAGTATAAATCAAGGTAAATCCAGATTCCTCGTTTGTCTGACAGCTATCAATAAAACTTTTTAAATGCCAGTTTACAAATAAATGGTTTAAAAATGCATTATTAATTAAGTCCTCTGTTATATACTATGATCTCCTTGACATTTACCCCTGGTATATCTTCTTTTTTATGTTTATTTGTTTAATTTGCAAACAAAACATAAACTTATCAAAGTATAATCTTTGTGAATAAATCTATTTGATAAATATAAAAGTTTCATGTAAAATTCCATATTCATGATAGGGAGATTGCAAGTCTTACTGAGATGCTCAGATCGGGTACATTTAAAGGAATAAAACTTAAAGGGGTTACACCTCAAATGGCATACATGGAGGGTGTAATTGATGGTTTCATTCAAGCCATACGCCAAAGATTTTACCTTGATGCTGCAGAATTGGATGTATTTAAATGTACACATATCCTACATTTGAAAAACTGGCCAGCTACAGATTCAAAATAGCTTCAAGGTTCCAAATGCATGATGTTTATAATTTCATTTGTTAATGTTTGATTTAAATTTGTTCAACCTTTTTTTTTACTTTTTTAAAAGTACATGTATGAAATACTCTGCATTTAGATTTTATCAGTTGCAAATTATGTCATGATTATGTATGAGACCTACTACCAATACACTAGTGACTCTGAAAACAACAAAGAAATGATCAATCAAGTTGTAGAGAAGCATTTATAGTATACATGTACCACCTTGCATATTGCTTTGTCAATTTTTTGTTATTTCTGTTGAGTTCTTCTCTAACTTTTATTTCAATTCAGTTCTTTATAATTCTTCATATTAATAGTAAAAACTTGAATTTTGCATAAAGTTTTAAAGCTGTGATTATACTGCACTGAATATTATATTATATAAATTTTGCAAAATGCTTAAACCGCAATGATATTTGAATTTCTGGACATTTTTTATATTCTTATTCATCAGCAAAAAACTGTTTTTGAACTCATTTGATTGACATGAAATTTATTTAATATGTCAAGATATCTGCATATAAACTAAAAAGTTTAATAACTTTTGTGTATTTTAAGATTTTGCTGTGGAAGAAGTCAAGAAAGTCAGCACCCACTTTATGAATACCATTTCTAAAGTATATCCTAACTTTAGTGTAGATGAACCCTTGAATGAACTGAATCTCATGAAAAAAGTGATGTATAAAAGGTAACCTTTTAGTAAAGTTAAGTAAAATCTTTTATACATGTCCAGTGTATCTGTAACTGTGAATTGTAAGTTGATATACAGTTTTGGTTCAACCTGCACAGATAAAAGACATTTAATTTTGTACAGTGTAACTCAAAATAAAATTGTTATAAAATACCCATGTCATCTATTAGTATTTTTAGCTATATGAAGTGTTAATTATCTGATTTTAACATTATAGGCATGGGGAGAAATTGCAGTCTTTAAGTTGGGCTGAAGTATATGATCCTGATTTTCCTAAGATGATGATGATCATTGAGCTGCTGAATTGTGTTCCTCCAACAAGTGTCAGTTGTGAAACGACTTTTAGTCAAATGAAGTTGGTAAAAACTAGTCGACGAACAAGGCTAAAGTCTGAAACACTCAATGACATTCTCTTAGTCAAGTTAGACAGCCAGGACGTACTAAATTTTGATCCATCTTCAGCAGTTGATAATTGGCTGGTGAGCATCTTTCGTTAACAAAGCAAAATATACATTGATAAGACATAACATAACTGATGATAATTGAGTTGTTTCATAAAATACTGAGTGACACTTTGTAGTTTTTTGTATTTTTCTAATTGTAAAAGGCATAGAGCAAACGTAATGTTGTTGCTGTTTTGCTATTTTTTTTTATTAAACTGGTGACATTAGGTATAGATTTAAATCTATCATGATGAAATAATAATGCCATATATTTTTTTTGTAAGTTACAGTTCTATTGATGTTTTTTTTTTATGTAACTGCATTTATGATTTTATATATTTTAGTCAACACCACTCAAACCTAGACTCCTCAATTATAAAAGAAAGGCAGCAGACTCTGAGTCTTATGATGACCATGTGATTGATGTTGAGCCAAATGTCATTAATGTAGAGGACAAAGGTGCATATTTCATTTAACTATTGTTAAGTGCATGACAATCCAGTATTAGCCATGTTCATACTTTTAATCAAAAGGTCAGAAGAATCCTTGATGCTAACAATAAGTAAAAAGTTTGTTTTTTTATACCTGTAGATATTTGAGCTGTCTAATATGCATAAATTATATATATTGCCAATTTCCTTCAACTATTACAATAAAACTGAATATTTCAAACCCATATCAATTATTTACATTACTTTCCAGAAGCTGATACAGATAAAACTGAGGCTGGTGATGGAACTGAGGCTACTAATGATGGAACTGTTACTGTGGTTACTCATGATGGAACTGTTACTGAGGTTACTCATGATGGAACTGAGGCTACTAATGATGGAACTGTTAATGAGGTCACTCATGATGGAACTGAGGCTACTAATGATAGAACTGTTACTGAGGTTACTCATGATGGAACTGAGGCTACTAATGGTTGAACTGTTAATGATGTTACTCATGATGGAACTGAGGCTACTAATGATGGAACTAAGGCTACAGATATTGAGGAGTCAGAAGAGAGCAATGCTTTAATTGAACTTTTTAGTGGAAAAGATGATGACAATGAGGAATATTGTGACAATTTCATATCAGAGTCTGATAATTGGGCTCTAGTTTTTGCATATTCCAGAGACTAATGTCTAAATTAAAATAAATGTCACTATAAATAAACATATTCAAAAATTGTCTTAAGTTTGTATGCTATCTAATGCATTAGTTTCACAAATTTCATTTGTATAATGTATTGTTTCCCTCAAATTTCGGTCTGGTAAAAATTGATTCGGTCTGGTGAAATGTAATTAGCTACCTGACCGAATGTCCTGTAAATCCCAAAAATACTTTGGAAACACTGCTTAATAAGGTATCATCATTATCTTTTTTAAGTAACATGTTGGCCTCAGATTTTATAATACTACCATATTTTTGTTGGACTTCTTGGTCCGAAACATAATCATAAAATATCTAATATTTCTATATATCGAGAGATACCGGATTCAATTGAACAATTAAAAATTGTTGGAATATAATTATGATTAAAATAATGGCCAGAGTTGGAGGAGTAGATTACTTACCATTATTTTGTTCTTCTTTTTCTGAATCACATTTTTCTGTGCTTTTTCATAATTTCTCTTGTGAATGACAAAAATGAAAATTAAATGATATAAGCTTAAATCAAATGAGAAAAGTGAAGGAAATGTGTGATTTATATTCAAAATTTATAAAGATATTTGAATTTGTGAAAAATGAAGCTTGGAAAAAGAAACAAAGTGATTACACACTCAACTGTTTCAAGCATAACCACCCCCCTTCCCTATTTTCCACACACCAATTCCAAAACCACAAGGAAGGAACAACATTAATTTTCATTTAACTTAATATGTATATAAATATAAAGCTTACCTTCATTGTCTTATCTCATTCGTATGCCTCTAGATCAGATGTTTCTGAAGGTTTTTCATCTCCATTGTCTTCTTTTACTTTATAAATTTTTATTTTGGTTGTGTTTATATTTAGAATGAGTCATCAGATTCTGGTGATACTGATAGATTAAAATTCCACAGAAGCATTAGTTATGTTTTAAGATAACAAGAGATGACAGATATATCATTTAACATAATATAGCATGAAAAAAAGAGGAACGCCTACTTTTTCATATGTCTTATGAGTAGATACAAATTTATACATTTTTAATTTTCGTGCTTTTCTTGAGTTTGATAGACACAAGGAAGTTAACAGACTAGAACGTTGTGAACCGAGAACAAAAGGAAATCAATCTTATGGAGATTGAGGTACAAAAGTAAGTTGTTCGTAATCAGATTTTGTACATAGCTTTACATAGTTTGCTATGCAAACTTCTCGTAAATTTTCAAAAAGCAACTTGTTTTTTATCACACTGCATGATTTTGAAATTTAAATATCCAGAACAATATAATTTCAATACATACACGAAATGTTTTTGAAGAGGGTCATTTTGAAACTGCTACACTATTTGACTAAATTCAGAAAAAAATATTAAATTGTAAGCATCATTCTATCATTTGAGGCCCTTTTAATTTGTTTCACCGGGTATAATCCTTATATTTAATTCTGATAATGAACCAAAATCACTGCAAAAATTACAAGAACAAACGTAATCTCTCAAAGCAACAATTAAAATTCAGTTTGGATGATTTTTTCATAAATTGTTTACATTTAAACAAAAATTCCAAGAAATTGGTCTGGTTTTAAATTGATATATCTTTTTTTTAAATAGGAAATGTTATGGTACATATGAACTGTTTTTCCGCTTTTAAAAAATATTTTGAAAAATCATATGTAAAGTCTAATCATCATGGAAGAGCGAATTAAGGGGGACGTAACTGTTGAACACGACAATTCACACTGTTAAAGGGCGTGTTTTGTTATCTTAGAGTAATCACAGGCGATGTACAAAATCAAGCAAAAAGTGGAATTAGCAGAAAAACTAGAATGTTACCCATAAAATATGGTATAAGTGAGTCAAGCAAACCGAGAGGGTAGTTTATGGAAGAGCCAAAATTTCGCGTCGATTGATAATACTGAAAACTTCTGGAACACCTCAAAGTTCTACACCGATGTTTGAGATTGAATTTATGGACACAAAAATTGGGATAGGGGTGTATGATGTTTCAGCTAATTGTTAGCTAACAGATTATAGAGGACATTAGATTTCAAATTATGAACACGAACGTCAAGATCCATATTATGTGAAACTAAAACTACATCTGGTTGCTATGTTTGAAAGAAATCGAGTTTTGGACACTAAGTAAACGAAGGGGGCAACTTTTTCACAAAAGACTAAAATTTAGGAAAATATAAACTTGTCAGACAGAAAAATGATAGAGTTTCCTGGTGACAAAAATAAATATACCAAAAGGAGTTCACTTAAAATGGAACTATACGGTGATCGAAATATTCTACAGCATTCATCAAGGCTAGCTACGGTAAGCATGTTCCAGATATTTAAAAAAAAACCGTCAAAGTTTTACAGCAACCATTTGATTTCCGGGGAGGAGGCTATGAATCTTATACCCATGACCATTTTTTTCGACTACGGCGAAACACAATTAAATATTTTTTTCGTGACGATACGAAAACAATTTTTTGCTTCAAATATTTGGTTATTTTTTTCACATGTCTGATGACAATTTTTTTTCTTAAAATTTTGGAAAAAACTTTTTTCCAAAAAAGGGACCTTCTAAATTTCGAATTATTTTTATCTTTGCATGTTTTGAGTTCCCATGTAATATTTTTGAAATTTATCTTTTATTTTTATGGGTTTAAGATGCGGTGTCTATAAATTTAATTTTCAGTTTAACCTTTACCTAGAAAGCTTGGAGAGGAAACCTTTTACAAAATTTTAATATGTTTAAAATAACAGACATTATCAAAAACGTGTAAATAAATAGTTTTTTTTAATGATCAACAAATATATGAAAATAATGCTTATTTTTTTCTAACCGTTGGGATAACTTTATATGGTAATGCTATGTTTAACAAGGCACATATTTTTCCTAATAGCCGGATAGGCCTTATTTAGTTTAGCAGTTTGATACAAAATGGAAATGCTTTTTTCGGTGATATATGATTATATATAGAATTGTCCTATAGTAAAGATGGATTTGAAATGCTATGAGTCTGAATTAGACAGCCCGGCATGTACAAATGTGAAAAATTTTCAACAAAGCTAATTAGTTATGCAGACCCTGTACTATTGGATGATTGTGTGTTAAAAAATTTGTTAAACACAGAGAACATAATATTATATCGTCCGCTTGAAAACTATTTTCAAGTTATGCAAACAGACGTTACGCCTGAAATGTGGAAAATGACAGTAGAATGGTTGATGGAAGTATGTGAAGAAGAAGGATCAAATGACAATGTAGTACTACTAGCGGTTAACTATATTGATAGATACATGTCTGTCGTAAATATTCATAGAAACAAACTTCAACTTTTAAGCAGTGCAGGATTGCTTATCGCATCTAAACTAGAAGAAACAATTCCAATAACCAGTCATAAAACTGGTAATGTATTCTGCGGATAATTTTACGCTGAAAGAATTGCTGAAAATGGAATCAGAAGTTTTGGATAAACTTAAATGGAGATTGTCAGCTGTAACACCACTTGACTTTTTGGAGCACAAGTTAAAAGACATGCACAAATATTCATTGCCCAATGCTCTACAGAAAGCAAATTTATTATATACTGTCCATCGGTGATAGCCGCTGCAAGTGTTGCAGAAGCAGTACATAGGTGTTTAAAAGAATCTTCATCCGTTGAAGCACTGTAACAGTGGTTCAAGACCACCGCACCAATTTTTTTCATTTTCAACAACACTACAAATTTATTCATTTTCAATTTTTTCCACAAAATACATAGAAATAGAAATTAAGTATTTTTCTTCTTCATTTTCAAAAATAAAAAAATTTGCAAGAAATCACGCAATCTACTAAAGCATAGTACACTGTTGACCCTCAAGTCCAATAACTGTTAAATTTTCTTTGTTTTTTTTTTAAGCCATATATATGTTATCACTGTAAAATCTCATTCTTGACTGTAAATATAATGTAATAATATCAGTTCCTTGTTTCTACATTAATATTTAATACTTAATCCAGTGTAGAATACCCATGCGAGAGACCAAAAGTGCATAGTCCAAAGAGACAAGACAAATCTAAAACAAACTAAAA
>JARWCS010315213.1:0-21130 GCA_034783895.1 Geukensia demissa | reverse complement strand
CTCAAATTCATCCCAAGACATCTATCTTTCAAATAAAATATCCCTTATTAAAATTCATCAACCGTTCTTGAAAATACAGCGTACTGAATGGGACTATATTGTGTATTTTTAGCTCTATTGTGTTCTAACTTTAAGGGTGAATTGGTGGTTTGACACCTATATGTATATCTAATAGGGCATCAATTCGATTAGTATTTCAGATTTACAATAATTTTGTACTCAAAATTGGGATATTCTTCACTCAAAAACTTCTTTGATAAAGGAAAATTATCGTTAGGTCACCTTTTAACTCCAGTGTGCTAAATTAAGGGTGTCTGGAGTATAGAAATAGATCGTTCAGTGTCTCTACTAGCCTTAAATGGTCTTCAAATGCTTTGGCGTGACTTAAAAATCTTCCCTATCCTAAAAGGACTAAGGCGTGGCTAAGAAATCAATTGCTTAGTTTGTCCAACTGCAAATGGAATCTGTTCCAGAGAGGCGACCGCTGGAAGGGCGAGAGATATAAATGATCCAATATGCAGCGTCACTTGTAGGGAATGTAAAAAGTCGGTAGTCAATTGGGAAGAAATGCAACGCTTTAAGAAACCATTGGAACAGCTCATATAAGAACCAGATCGTTTCCAGTTGGAAAGGCTAAATATTTCGCCCTTAGTGAAAAAGTCTCAATTTACGATTTCCAGGCCTATAATATATATTCCCGCAATGTTAACTTTTGTTATCGTCCTGAATTTGTCTGAAAGTGTAGTCAATCAGAGTTACAAGAACTTAATTAAATGATATTGCACTCTTGAAATATGTCATTATTTTATTATTTGCGTGTTTGTACCCTCCAAATTTATTTTTTTTTATTTTGCCCACAACCCCCCCCCCTCCCCCCAAACAGAAAACAAAAAACAAAACATAAAACAAAAAAAAAAAACAAAAAAGTCATGACGAAGTTGTTTCTGAAGGTTTATGACAACATGTTGATTATGAGTTAATTTAATATATAAAAACCATCTAAATGTGGGTTTACATTTTCTATATAATTTTTCTATATAAAGACAGAACAACAGACGTAATTATTTTAATCTGCTGTTGACAAGTAGTATTATTTAAAGCTTATATAATCTATTGTTACATATCTTACTTTTTCAGACTTTTAAAATCTTTTGCAACAACATTGAGTGAACAATACATGCAATATGACATAGTTGTCCAACGGGACAAATAAGAATTAGTAGGTAAAATCTGCGTATGTCTATATCTTTACAAATTCCACCCAATTAAGACATTTAAAAGAAAGTTAATCTCGCAGTCTATTTGAGTTTTAAATCTGTTCTATTGAACATTGAACTATGTAAGTGTTAGGTATCGAATGTCGCTGTTATGAATTATTTGTTTGTTTATGAAAACATAAATGTTGTGTATTTATATGTCGCCTTCAGAAGAAATACGACTTCTTCAAACGTGTATGTGATTTAAATTAATGGATAGTATCTTCAGGGTAATAGTGATTCAGTTTATTGATATTTAACGTTCTGTAGATATTTTTCGTACTTAAAAAATCTGTTTGGAATTAAAACATCGTTTTAACTAAACATGAAATGAGTTACTGGTTGTTTGCAAAAACGTATATGGAGACAGTGAGAATTCGAAAGAATACAGAGTAACTTCTCTAGTTTAGGAGTGCTTTTCTAAAAAACATTAATACCGTTCCATATACCATGGAAAGTAATGAGAGGACAACATTATAAATAAACATTTTTGAAAATTGTACGGGAAAGGGTGTTATCCCTACATTAAATCTAATGGTGTTGCTATGGGTTGTTCCGCCAGTAAAAGCTATCGTGGCGGAAATTCCCTAAGAATTGTGATGGTCGGACTAGATGGAAGCGGTAAGAATGTTTCTTCACCTTTTCTTTGATATATATTATATTTATGCATTTTACATTTATTATGTCTGAAAACTTGGATCAATTTTTCTATGAACAACAATTCTGTAAACCCCTTAATCTTTATTTTATAGACATTTCTAAATCGTCCATAGATATTTACATTTCAAGGATTAACCTCTCATTAGTAAAATTAGAACCAAATCAAACGAAGTCCAAGGTCCAAACATAGTAAAATAAGTACTCAAATCCGAACAAATCGAAGTGCAATACGTGTCAAAGCCTTTACGTTTTTTCGGTGCTTTAGAATTTAAACAAATCCAGCAAATTTCTGTAAAACATTGTTTGATAAATTGTATGCCAGACACGTCTGACAGCTGGGCTGGTGAATACATTCAGGGACCTCTGGTCCACCAGTAGAGGCATCGACCCAGTGGTTTCAGAATACAAGTTTACTAGTGTTAAATAAATATGGTGAATTTTGGTATGATATATGTACGTTTCAAGGAGTGATTTCACATCAGTAGCATTAGAACCAATACGAAAGAAGTGCGAGATCCAAACATAGTAAAATAAGCATTTAAATTCAAGTAAATCGAAGTAGGAAGCCAAATTCGACGGTGAGAACAACTACTTACTATAAGTGAAATACGTTTCGAAGCCTTTTCGTATTTTCAGTGCTAAACAAGTGCAGCAAAGGAGTAGGTACGTCAAGCCCCATATTTGGCCCAAATTTTAGATTTTGTGACACAATAATAAGTTGTTGTGAAAATGCTGTTTAATAATCTTCTTTTGATAATTAATTACTTCTTCTTGGATACTTTTCGACAAAATGAAAGGGTATATTTGATTATTTTGACAAGAATTTAACATTTTCGGTAAAAATACTCAACTTTTGGAGGTGTTTTCTTCAAAATAGATATGATTGCACAAAAACATCACGAAGATATTTTAACCAAACAATCTTTAATTGTGCAATGTTTAGTTGTGATGTTTTTGTGCCATCTATATTAAAATCGACAAAATGGTATCAAATATTGCATCTAATTAATTAATTTCCTAGTATTTTCACATTTAAAGCATTTGCTTTGTGTCATGTGACCATAGTAGAACTAATTAAACAAAAAAATCTGTTGGATTTTCTTTTTATAGACATTATTCAATACAAAAAATATGAAATAATAGATATAAGCCAAATTCTTGGGCCAAAATGAGCCTTAACGACCCTCCTCCTTTTGTGGTTAATCCATGAACTTAGCCCCTTTGTTTATATATATGATTATAAGCATTCTCAATATCTGTAAGAGTCCTTAGTCTACCCTAAGCTTGAGTTATCTATCAAAAGTGATAATGAACATCTCAAGTTCACTAATGATAGCCAACTCATAAATTAACAATAAAAAATAGAAATGCCTCAACCATCTCATGAACGATAAGATGAATGTCTAGCTTTGATGTAAGTCAAATAATAAAGCAATAAGAATGAAAATCTATTTGCTGGACATTTATGCCTCTAACTATGTATTTCTCATTTCTTTTCTGAGAAAACAAAATAAGGTAAAGACTTGTGAAAGAAAATGATATCCCAGTAAAGCTATCAACACGGAATAGACACCTTAATGAAATTTTTAATTAATTGACCGATGCTGTCAACTATCTCCTATTTTTATAGAACTGATTTTTTATAGCTTGCAGCAGTCTAGCATTTCTATTCCTTTTATCAATCTTTTGTCAAGAAAGTTAATGTATATTTTATTTAAAGCATGAATGTTCATCGAAGTGATGACATGTAATCTGAATATCGTTATGATCGGAATTACCACAGCCATGTCCTATAGGCTTCGGCTAGAACCGCTGACATTTGAGAACATCCTAGTTATTTCTTTAACAGGAAGACATTGGAATTAAGCAGAAAGATTTATGTTGAAGTAATCAGCCTCAATGTTTTAAAGATAATAGTCTTTCTAAGGATAGATTTCCTTCATGGCTGACAAGTCCTTTAGAATTTAAAAACAAAGCTTAATTAGCTATTTATTTGGAGAATCTGCTTAATTAATGTAGGAATTTATTAGTCTACCAGTAATATATAGCTTTATCTAGGGAACTCAGTCAATTACAAGTTTTGTCTCAATTCTGTAAAACTTAATGGTCTAAGAAGGGTTTAATCAAGGTCAATGTGACCTAATTTTGAACACTGGAATTCAGTCAGAACATAAGAATCACAATCACATAAACAACTCCTGCTCAAAGTGGATAAGGGACTCTAAAAATATTGGTATGCTTGGAATTATCATAGATTTAAGGTGAAGAAAAGTAATTGTATGAACATGCCCATATCATTACAATTTCACATGAACCATTAACTAAGAGTAATGCCCCTTTAAGTATTTGTTAAACTGCAGTTCTTTTAAAGGCATATATATATATATTAAGCTTGTCTAGGCAACGTTTTGATCTAATGAACAAAATATTTTAAATTTGGTTTGATGTCCTGGTATGATATGAGTATGTGGATATTTCTACAATTTTTCAAATGCACCATAAATATATAGAAGAAATATTTATTTTTAAAGAAGGAGCTGTGCAAGAAAAGATTTTACCCACAAGTCTGTAACCAGAATCATTTATTTTTTTTACTAGGCTAGGGATAAAATATCCCCTGTTCTTGGGCAGTACGCTAATTATTACATTGTTAAGAAAGGCATCTGTAATTTAAATCAATGTTACATAATAAAAATACACTTTTACATCTGAATTCAATTCAAACAATTATAAATAACCCTTGAAATGATATACACCACTATTGTCGTTTTCAGCCTCATCTTCAGTTTAATGCTGCCAACTGCAAACCATGCATTCAAAGGTCTGTTAGAATGTACTCATACAAAACGAAGAAAAAAACTCCTGTAATCTAAGCCTCAGCTGGATCCAATTTGCCCCTAAAGCTTTGAATTTTGCTAAAATTCAGACTGGGAAATGCTAAACTACCAAAAAAGTACACATTTCAGTAGGACTTAATTTTCAGCTTGCTGGGTTAAAGCCAAAGACACTACAGGTTATAAACTAGGGTATATGCAAGAAGAAATGGTAAATTTACAACCAGATGAAAATATTTGGTAACCTGAAACCCATCTATCTCTCACTCCTAGCTAATATAAGCAAACATATAAAAAAGTTGAATTTTGGCAGACGTGGCCTTCCTTACATTACCACAGTGTTAATGACTTGGACAGTTTCAACTCTGGTGTCAGGACATCTGTTAGTCTCTGACATTGTATAATGAAACACATCCAAAGTGGGCTCTCATAGAAATGTCTTCTTTCAATGCTGAAACACTTAAAAAAAACTTCAAAATTTCATGAATTTTCCTTGGATGCTTTTGGCACTAGAACTGCTTCCACACACATGATCAACTATACTAGCTTGATACTAATAATATCTATAAGCAAAAGGTGTCGGTCTACTCAATTACATTAGTTTGCATCATGAAAAAGGTGCATTCTTCAAATTAATTTATCAGTCTAAGGGTTAAATGCTCAGGACAGCCTGTCAAGAAAGTGAAATTGAGGTTTAGAAATGGAACAAAGACAGAGGTTACAGTTTGTCCTTTGTGTCTGTTAGCACAAAAATTATGGCAAACATAGTTGTGATATTGCTTTTAAGTGGAACATCCTCCAGTAATAAAGTACTAGCAATAGGCTATTAAAACAAGGTTAATGTGTCATGTATAAAATCTTTAGATAGGTTAGAAGTTTAGGCATCATGACATCTGAGAGATTGATTGAGATAGATAGTTACTATAAAGTCTGACAGAACTTTTCTACCATTAATGCATTACCATCATCAATCTGGTCTCAGTCGTTTACCTCATTCTCTGCAACTAAGCACTTTAATTTTGAGGTTGTTTTTTGTTTTTTTTTTTTCTATTATGGTAAGCATTATATAAGACCTGTAATTTAATATGTAATGGTAAAATTAAAAAAAAACTAAATTAAACAGCCTGACCATATTTGGTCAACTCTGCTTGAGAATTTAAGTATAATTTTTAATTATTATTGAAAAAAAAATACATAAATAAATTGTTAAAGTTAGTACATGTATCACAACAGTCTGGCATATGGTAACATTGGGATCTGACACTTTAAGGAATTCAAACTTATTAAACTACTAAATGGCTCACAGTGATTTAATTTGACCCCAAACAGGGCACAGGAACTTTACTATGTATTTATTTAGACAGTAAATGATCTGTAATTTGTATGAAAATCACTCATTTCACCACTAATTTTATATCACATCTGACCTGGTCCTAAGGTAATTTTGTTATGAAATACCTGAAGATGAATATTATTCAAAATATTATTTCATTTATGTTTTTTTAATTTGCTTGCAAAGGAAAAAACAGGTTCTACAGGCTGGTTATCATATATTGCCTGTTAAAAAGGGTAGCCATCTTGAACATATGTTGCCTGTCAAAAAAGTAGTCATCTTGAACATATACTGTAAATTCAGAATTTGTTGCTTGCATTTATTATTGCAGACGACAGTGCAAGTTTAATATCTGCGACTTTTTGAAAGATGTAACACAACCAAAGTAGAAAATTTCTAATTATTGCGAATACACTCCTGTCGCAGTATTCGCAATAATAAAAACATCTGATTCACAATAATTTCTGCATTTACAGTATTGCCTGCCTGTTAAAAAAGGTAGCCATTCTGAATTAGCTACTGACCAAAAAGTCAGACTTTAGAAGATAATCATGCAATTTCCCATTTTAAGAGATATATATTCTACAATGTAAACAATTGATTTACAAAGAGGTTTCAGACAAAAAACTTTTAATAAGTCCTATGCTTATGTGGTGGCCATCTTGGATCAACAAACTGATTTAAATATAACAATTGGATAGAATAATCCATAAACCGGTCTGCACAAATTCAATAACCAATGCAGTTTAATGAAAGAAGACTTTTTTAGAGTTCAACATGAAATATTTGGGATCATACCAGTCATCTTTAATTTAACATTCACATGCCAGGAATAGGACGGAACAATCAGAAACAAGAACTGCCGTAGGGGCCTTGTAAGTTTACTAATTGGGATGTGAAACAAAGTCTTGTTTATTTGGCCCAGAAGTTTCAGATGAAAAGATTTTTAAAGATATACCAGATAAGAAACAAAATCTTCTTTGGAAGGCCATGTTATTTGATTGTTCATGATTATATATGCAAATTTTATAGAGGCCATTCTATATATGTTTTAGTCTACTGGCTTTAAAACCTTACTTTGTAAAATGGCTTTTTGAAAATTTCAAGCCGGTATCTTAGAAATATTTCACTATTTTTTTTGTCAGCAAGTAGAACATGGTAAGTAGTCTAATAAAACATTAAAAACAAGTTCTGCACTTTAATAACAGATACTTTTCAGGCATGAAAAAATCACTAATTTTAAAGATGAAATGATATCAACCATTTACTTGTATAAATTGTTGCATTAAAATGAGACAGAACATTTGCATTAACATTATAGTTATATGTTACTCTCTGAGCATTCTACAGGACCTTTTGTAAAACCCTGACAAGAGAATTATCTCTTTTTTACATTGTTAATCCCAAAGAAACATTTCTTTTGCTCCATGTTTATATACAACTGAAAACAAAAAAAAACAAAAATGGTTTCTGTCAGAACTTACCAAGATATATTTTTTACAATATTATATTGAGATTAAAAAATGATCACATTTTTTACTTCTAAAAAAGGCAGATTATTTGGCCCAGTGGAAATTCTAACAATCTGTCCAATCAGAAACAAGAACTTCCTGTGGAGGCCATGCAAGTTGACGGCAGGGACGTATATTTAGAGGGATAGGTAACTTGCAAGTTCTCCTTGAAATCTCGATTAGCATGAGAATTGAGAGAAATTAACTTACAATTTTCAAAATCACATTTTGCCTTTATTATTCGACCAAACTTTTTGAAACTTGTAATTAACTTACAAAATATATATAACTGTATATGAAAATCATGATGAAATAATAAGTAGATCACCAGTAAAAAAGCCTTTAGGGTTACAATGTGGTATACCAAAATCTCGCTTCTATTACTTTTTGATCTAAATCTAGGCTAGTTGTCTGTTTCAAACTGATAAAAATTCCAATTCTAAGCAAAAAAATTTGCTGAATTTATTAAAGTACATGCAAATATTATGAGATAATGTTAAAAAAATGTCTATTTGACTGAAAATAATTTTGTTTTTGAGATTACAAGTCTCGACTCTCTAAATATTTACAACATTTAACAAAGACTGTTAAAGAGTTACCAATCCCTCTGTTATATACATCCCTGTTGACTATAAAAATTCTATTTTTAAACATTAGAGGATATCCTATTTATGCTTCTGGCAAAGTTCATTTAGCTCAATTGTTTCAGAAGAGATGATTTAAAAGTTAACAGAGTGATTAACTCACATGGCCATACATGTAAACTGAATATTATGTCCAGAGCAAACATTATAAATATATTACCTAAAAAAACCTTCCTAGATATTGCTTTTTTCATGCTGCTCTGCAATCAAATTTCAATTCATTCTGAGATTTAAATGGTAAGCAGCTTCATCATGAAGAAAGGAAATAATAAAATTGATTTTACTGATTGTTTGTGGTGAAGGGTTAAAATAAAGCAGTACAATTAGACTGACTTCATCTAAATAAGGCTGTTAAAAGTCACGCTATTCATCAGCAATATGCTGTAATTTTGTCTCAAGGGCATAATTACTTTTTTTACTGTCTCCAAAGCCATTGCCAATTTGTGCTAACTGTCCTACAATAATCCCCTCATAAGTTACAGCTTGGTGACATTAAATAAAGGTTTGGTTGGCTACTTTCTTTATTTCACTTCAAAATTTTGTAAATATATGTGACATATGGATGGGTCCTATGTTTTTTGAAATCCATTAGTGGGATACACTTGAAGAAAGGCTAATTGTTTAAGATGGTGTCAAAATATAATTCGGTGGCTGACATGCCTGCTTCCTAATTGTTAGCTGATGCTTGGAAAATTGGAAATTTCCTGAAATTTGACAAGAAACTGTCTCCAGGATCCAAAAGTCGGGCATTATGTCAGTCACGGAAACATTCAATCCAAATTCAAATGCTGTTGCCAAAGTTTAACATTTAAGCTTGTTGATTTCAGCCATTTAAGACAAAATTTTGGTTGTGTTTGCTATTTTTTCCCTTGAAAGCAAGCTCTTGAAAAAATCGTTTTTGGTCAGGTGTAATCTAATCTGGATTCATGTAAACAATTCCTTTTGTGGAATGGTGCAGCTAATTTTTTCTAAAACCAATCTATGCAGTATACACAAAAACAAGAAACTGTCTGAAATATTCCAATTTACTGTGAGGTTTTTAATCAAAATGTGTAGTAAAATATGGTACTTTATGAAAAAACATGATTTTGCTACTCAAGTATGAACTATTTAAATAGCAAAATGCATTACGTTTTGAAATAATTTAACATACTGAATTTTTATGACCAAAATAAGGCCATATTGAAGGCCTTGTGGAGACCTCTAGATTTGTAATATTCCCTCTGTTTTTCTTGTTGATCGAGTGCAGTCTCTCTGAAATTTATTTCATTTTTAAAGTTTTGAATCTCCTTGATATTTTCCCTTTATTTATTTACACATTGTCAAAAATTACTTTTTCCATAGAAAGTAATGTTTAGTGCTCAACACCGCAAAAGCAATACAGTCTACCTATTGTAAATCTTTGGTCTTTGTCAAAATTCTAAGAAGTTGTTAATGAGAGACGAAATGTATGGAATGGACTTTAAATTTAAGAATTCACAACCAGACAAGGTTAAAATAATTCCCCGTGACACCTTTCATGCAGCATGTAAAATGCTTTCATACTAAAGGAAAACTATGGTGTGACTGGAATTTGTCATCAGCCAATTTCCTGTAGTGCTACTAAGAACAAAACTATAATGGCTATTCATTCCTTTACTACAACCATAAACAGTCATTTGTGAAGGATCGACAACTTAATTTGATGTCGTGAGTAGAGTAATTTGTTTCCTATATTGTTTTTGTTACATAAAGTCTAACACAGGCCTGCTTTTAGGCATACAATTTACTGCTACATTTAACCCTGTTAATGTGCAAACACCAACAACTACTTTTAAAATTGTTATTTCCTCTCACTGATAAACCACATCAAACAATGCATTGCTTTTATGTCAAATCTCTCCCTATCTTAATATAATAAACATTTTAAGTCCCTCTTTGTCTTTAATCTGGAAAACTAATTTTTCATTCTTTTATTTTGGTAGTTTGTTTTAAAAACAAGGCGATTCCATTAGTATTATCTACAACAATACTCCTCTGGCGATTCATGTTCGCCAAATTACAACAGCTCATCGTAGGGAATCGATACCAAGATTGGAGAAAGCTGTCAATTTGCAAAAGAGATGGAACACAACTACAAACGTATCTCCTGATATCGGATAGTGTTATCTCACTTAGTAGAAGATATTGAAAAGTGACAAAATATAATTGATTCCATAATAAATATCATTGCAAAAATATGCCACAAATCTTCATTTTTCACAATCGAATTATTTTAGGAGACATGTGTTGCATATCAAACCAGTTTTGATGTTTAACACCAATTACAGAAAATTCTATTGGGATACTTTTTAACACAGACAAAAAATTGAAATGGATATTTGTTCCAAAAATATTGTTAACTTTATATGTTATTGTGTAATGAAGAGATTCCTTTGGGATGTCAAAAGCTAGACAAATTTACATATCAAACAGCCCCAGTGTAACATAAGCTGATGAAAATCAAATTACTCAATTGGTTTTATTTTGATATGGCCAGACATCAAAAGCTTCAATTCTTTAACTTCTTTTACATTATTCAAATCTGCCATAGAGCTTTCAGAATTTGATAAAGCACCAAACCTGTCTATATGGTTACAAATAGAGTTTGCAAATTTCTACAGAAAACAGGTTCAAATGTAGACAGGATATATAGATATGTATATAAGAACCTGAATTGAAAGTGTTTTATAAAATACATGTATATTATTGATATTACCTCCTGTAGATACACAATATCATATCATATATCCTAGTTTTCATTTTTCAACAATTAGAAATTCCAATTCAAATCAAGCACTTTATTTATTTGCACATCTTTTGTATATCTATTGAATGTCAAAATACAAGATTTAATAAATAACATTTATTGTTTTCTGTTCACCATTTTTTCAACAGATTAGGTTGATTATAGTTTCACATTTTTTATTCCAGGGCCTTTACAGCTTCCCTTAAGGTATGGACTCCGGTTCATTATTGAAGGCTGTAATGGGACCTGTAGAAGTTTAAATTGGACTGTCATTTGGTGGATGGCTATCTCATGGACAATAATGCCACCTTGAAATAAAAACTCTATTCATAAGGTGTATAACTGTACAATTTTGGTGAATAGTATATAGATTATAGGACATTTTGTATCTTGTAATGACTTTATCATGGAAAATATAGGGTGAACTGAATATTTCATAGTAATACATCTCCTATTTTTATATAATGTCAAGACCACAAATATTAAAATTTGTTTTTACTCAAAAGTATTGTTTCTCCCCACATTCATGGTTAAATGTGTATTTAATACAGTAAACATAAAAATTATCCATTTAAATGTGACATACAGTAGTATTTTTGTTGAGAAAATGCTGACTCTTGATTTAATCCAATTATTATGTAAATCCATACATAACTGCAAATAGTAGTAAAAGGTCTGGAAATTTCATCTAAATCCAACACATACTAAACAATATGAACAAACATATGTGGACTCAGAAATGTCTCACCGACAAATTGAATAACAAAGTGGATTAGGGTAAACAAAATGTTGACCTGCCAATCATGTCTAAGACACATTTGGCCTAAACAATAGTTATCATAACAAATCTTATGATTATAAATTTAATAAATTATCATGTCAATTTCTGTTGACCTAACATGAAGCTGCTGAAAAAAGAACCTAAGCAGAAATTCATTACCAAGTCACTACAGACCAAATATGGTGGGTCTAGGTATAACAGTTTTTGAGAAATGGCCTTGAATGTGAAAACAGATTTTCACATTTTTTTTACAAAGTTATTGAACCATGAAAATGAGTTCAATGTCAAATAAAAAAAGACTGGTGGTGGTGGGCAAGTTAATTTCATATCTGCATACCAAATTTGGTTCCCTTTGGCTGCAGTCATCATACTATGACCTCAAACACTCATTTATAATGACAACCATCTCGATACTTGCTGTGTACGACTTAATAAATAAATCTAAAAAGTTTTTGTTTGATTTATGAATATATGAACTGCTTAACATTGATGCAAAAATTTTCCAAACTAGAAATTTACAGAATTTGAAGCGTATAAAATTTTTTACAAGAATCTTGAAATAACTCTCTGCCAAATCCTCCTTGTTGGATGCAGTGCCTTAAGCTCAGGTATGTAAATACCAGGGCACAGTTCAGAGTTTGAACTCCAACTAGAAAACTATGAGTATTATATGCAATATCCACCCAATGATACCCAACTCCAAGCAAGCTGGACCTTTATGTTGAATTATCTCCCCTTTGAATACGTCTGACAATCAACAATAATCTTCATTCTAGCACATCTACATACAGTGAATTAGCTTCATAAATAAATAAACAAAATTGATCTGGTATTTTACAAGGAGACAGGCTACAAATTCCCAAACATGTTGAACCCTTAAGTTTAATCATTGGAAGTATATGACAGCAATATATATGCATAAAAAGTTCCATTTAAATCCTCTATTTTAGAAGGAGTTGTGCTTACAAGATATGTGGACAGACAGACATGGTAATTCCAATATACATGTACCATGATTGCAAGGGGTATAACAAAATTTTTTCAAAATTCACATAGTGGCTTTGAAGAAATTTCATTTACAAGACATGTGGACAACTGAACAAACAGACAGAGTCCATCATAGACCCCTTTTACATAAAGTAATGTATTATTGGACTATCAGTCTGTGTGGACTATAGGTATAATCTGCATTTTCCTCATGGACTTATGACTGGAGATTTATAATGGGAAATATATCCAGTTGAAAAAATGAAGTCCATACCTGTTGGAAGGGGGTACTTGGGGTTTGAATGACCTCCCCCCTTTTGAAAACTTTTAAGCACTACTAAACTCAATGTTGTGATTGAAAGGTGACTATTAAAGTCAAGATTTAGTAGCTAGAAACTGCTGGACTGCAGGATTTTGCATGAAATACCCAGGAGCTTATGGGAGATTTTAGCTGCCACAGACTCACAGCTTTGCATCATCCTGCCCACAGGACTGAAGTCTCATCTTACTGTCAAAAATTTAGTTGTATTGAAATAATATTATAGTTTTACTTACAGTGGTGCTACACCTTGAAGATTAAAGCTTGTGAATTTCATCTCCACACGTTCATCTGGTTTTCCAATGAAGAGGAAGAGACATCGTTTGCTAACTGGGTATTTCTGTGGATAGTTGGGTGTGTTAAACATTCCATGATTGACTGAAGTTACTAAGGAATTGTTGTAAATATATTTACAATCTGCAATGAGAAACAATTATCAAAATGAAAAGACCACTTAATTATTTTAGTTAATTCTTCTCATAGCAACCATGAAAAGAGGTACAATCCGGAAGTTTATATATTTCTTTCTGAGTAAAAATCCAATCTGCCTTCAACAGCATATATATTTTTTTTTTAATTTTTCAGAACTGACAAGTATTAACCACAAAACACAAGAATACCAATGTAGTCATGATTATATTAAGTACTGTATGTTTAAGGGGATTAGCAGTCATATTTTGATTTCTTAAGTGAGATGGCATTTTTTTTTTCATAAATGTGTGAAAAAGACTTAAAATTGTGCTTAAATTGGAAGTAGAAGTTAAGATAGAAAATTTTTGAAGAATTTGAAGGGTGGAAAACAGCAATTTTATTTATTTATAATTTTAATCTGTATTTTTGAAATATTTATGCAAATTGTATCAAATTTTACAGTTTCAATCCGAACAAATTGACTAAAACTTTGAAAAAATATTATTTTTATTAAAAATAGTACAAAATAAAGGGAAACATGTCATAAATAATTCTCCAAAAGAAATATTATGTGAATCCTTTCTGTCATGTTATAATTACCAGTGAAGGCATCTTCCCAGAGTTACTTTGTGAAAGGATGTGATCTGTGAAAGGGTTTGAAACACAAAAGATCACCACAAAGCAGGTCACTGGCATTTACAGTACTAACAGTACTTTGATTAAATTAAGATCAACAGATCTTAAAAGTTAAGTAAATTTCCACCTAAAATCAAACAATTATATAGGAAGGATCTGCAAATCATAGTTTTCAAATTCAAATTCTATTTGGTTGTTTGTTTTAATGTGTATTAATTAACAAAATAAAAGAAAACATTGGTTCCAAGTATAAGCAGGAAGACTTTCAAAGGCAGTTTCATTTGTAGTACATGTACTATTATGTCCATATGTAAGAATTATCTCCCTTAAAACATTGTTTTGTTATGCTTTCTTTGTAAAAAATATCTTAAAAAATCAAAAATGTATAAAGAGATTCTATAAAGAGAATAGAATTTGAAAAAAATAATGGAGACTTATAAAAAAATAAGCAATCTCTTTGTAATTTTTGCAAAGATTATACACAAATAATTGGCCCAACACAAGTTATGTCCCTTGCTCATAATGCATTCTAAGTAAAGAAGAAAACTTCATAAATGTTAAAAAGAAGTCAAAAACATACAATAATGCAAAATCCATTACTAGCATGTGCTCTAGTTGACTTGATGCTTATTTCATTTATATCTAGTTGTATCAGAAAGGGCAGATAATTCATCATGTTTAATGCATAAGGCCTCTTTAAACTGCATTGAATGAAACTGACAATGTATGGAATTTATTTACAATTATATTTTTGGTTGATTAACCATAAGAATATTAACAGATTTTATCTTAGAAAACAGTTTTATATGTCAATAAATGAAACATACATGAAATAAAACAACAATCTTTTGCCTTGAAGTTAAGGATCTACTTGTAATAATTGATTATCTGTTTGAATTTATTCAGTTATGTTTACACAGAAGTACAAACTCGATCTCAAATGGTGTAATTATTATGACATATATAGATATGACTGAACAAACATAAAGTCAATCAATTAAAAAAGTCAAGTATATGTAACTGTGTTATATAAGATATTTGTACAAATTCTTGTTACTCAACCATACAACTTAATTTTGAAATGAATAAAAAATTGCTTACAAAGATTTTATATGTTTACAATAATGTCAGAACATTATATACATAATATATCCATTGTAGTCATAGGTTTCTCAAATTCTACAGTCTTACAATTATATTTACAAGTTAACTTCAATCAGCTTAATTGTGTCCTGTGGTTGACAAAATGTTGTCCTGTGTTGTAGGTTAATGTTGGGTAATTGATGACAGTGTTTGCAGGAATTTGACTCCAATTATATTCTTTTGTATACTCTCTAGTTAGGTTGGGTGTAGTTCTGTTTGATTTTGTGGTTCGTCTGTTATACTGCTTGTGTTTTCTTTGATTTTCATTTGACCATTTGTTGGGGGAGGGTTAGGATCCCACTAAACTAGTTTAACCCCACCACATGTTTCATGTGCCTGTCCTCAGTCAGGAATCGATGTCATAGGTTTGTCTTTGAGTTAAATGTTTTGTTACATTTTATAATATTCAGGTAAGAGCAGTATTACTTTACGTGTATACATGTTTTTATTTGGGGCTACTTACATGTAGCTTTTCACAAGATATTCCACCCTTGTTGAAGGCCATGTGGAGACCTCTAGATTTGTTAATTCCCTCTGTTTTTCTTGTGGTTGGAGTGCAGTCTCTCTGACATTTACCCCATATCATTTCATTTTCATATATATCCATGTTTTATGATCATTTTCACATGGTCTTTTTTTAACAGCTAATTTTTTCATGTCAGAAAAATCACGTCATGTGAATTAGGAAATCATAAGACAAATATGAAGATCAAAGAGAACTTTTTTATCTATTCTGTCAGTCAGGACTTATGGAATATGGAAATGATTGCCTGTGAGTAATGAGACAGCCACCAAAAATGTATAAATGACAAACATCTACATCAACCATGCTTATTGTTACATTAATTTATTTTTGGGCTTTTTCTAGCTCGCTTTAAGTTGTGGAAATTTGTCCATTATTGAAAGCGTATATGTAATATATTCATTTGGATGGCTATTTCATTGATAACCACACCACACCCTCCTTTCTATATTAATAAGTAAATATCAATTACCAGAATGTCGGACATTCATTTACATACATTTGAACACTCTATAAAATCTCACCTATGCAGAAACAAATCATGTAATTTTAGGTCTTTAAAAACTGGGAACAAAAAATGACACTAACAGACAATAAAACCTTTTTGTTGGGGGATAATAAACTAGAACTAGGGTTGGCAAAATGACTTTAGCGAACTATATGCTTCCTTCTTTCTGGTTTTAATAATAGGCAGGAAATTCTTACCCTGCTAAATCTTAAGTTCCCTATTTTATGTGGGGTTTAATCCAGTCTCTTGCACAGAGGTTAATCGAGTACTTGTGGGTCATACAACATCACCTCTGCAATATATGATGCACTTTGTCTTAAAAAATTCATCACAATTGTTTTGATGTTTTTTTGAAGTTTTCATATAAGTTTTTTTAAACTGCATCAAGTAATAAAGGTGGTCAAGGTAAGGTTTTATACAACCATCATAAAAAGTTCACTTGATTTATGTTCTTTCCTACAAACAACATTAGTATGAGGACTTTGATCCAGAGATTAATCAAATGCCACTTTATATGTTTCAGTGTTGTGTTACTAGACTGTCCACTCTTGAATTGTACCATTGGTTTTTTAACTTTCCCTTGATACTGTTAGGACACGAAAGGGAAATTTTAAATTTGTTGTTTATGAAACATATTCAATGACCAACAGTGAGTTTAGGACAGGCCTAGTTGTATAACCATAATACTCTCAGTCTAAGGGCCTGTTCACACTAGGCTTAACTTAATCTGAATCAACTGAAGCCAGTATACAGGTAACCTGTTGCGTTCACACTAGCATTGGGTTTGTGGCTTAAATTAATCCGGATTAAAATTGAAACATTGAAATCAAAAGACCGCATCAATGTTACTAATTATGACGTTAATATTAGTTAATCCAGATTAACTTTTGACGTGTGAAGGGGCCCTTAATGTTATTTTTATGCAGCTATTGTCTCCAACATAAAAAACAACTTAGGGACATAGAGTTATTAGTGTAAGTAAGTTCAGCTTGGCCAGGTAAATAAAATGACGCAGGTTTATAGTTTGTGTGTCTTATTATAATCCCTTAAAAGGAAATTACAGAAAAATTTTCACATATTTACATTCAATTAAGTTAAAACAAAATGATATCTTAAAATAATTCACTTATCAAACCATTATGGACATGTATCTATACATAAAACATACTCTACGATGTTTTATCAAATTTAAATTTATTAAGAGGACAAGAGACAATTGCAATGAAATTAAACCTCTCAAAAGATTTCAAGTAATTTACCCATCAACGCCTCGTAAACCTTCATTTTACCAATTATATTTAATTGTTTACTTCGTCGGTGCACAGGGAAAACATAAGTTTCCAATTTAGATGGATTTGAGATCCAAAAGAATAAATTTGTCTCCAGGATAATTTAATTATCTCCCAAGTAACTACAACCTTTCCATCATTTAATCTTCGGAAACATTTTTATTGCAATTAGGAGTGTATATTTTCCCACATTTCACTGCTCTCGATACAAAATTTTCCAAATCATCATGGCAGCAGTGACATCTGAATCCATTAGGATTACCGACACTCGACATTCAGGCTTGATTCTCTTATATAAAATGTCTGGCGATTTGTTGGGCTTCTTAATTTGTGCACCAAATATGCCCATCTTCAAGTAACAATCACCCCATTAATTCATTATGATAAATAAAGGGGAGACAATTTATACAAATATTTGTTAAACAACTCTTGAAAACTGACAAATAAAAACAGAACTCTCAGGAGGCAAATTTGAGGTTACTATAAAGGTCTATTAAGACAAGAATCACAGACAACTATATTGGAACATTAAATATGTGATTAAGATAGAATGTTTGGGAAAGTGTTTTAATCTAACATTAGGATAATCGAACCAATATAATTAATTAGGAATAGTTGTTTGAAGGTGATAAATCTTTGTTACTGAGGTTAAAGCCTTTACCAGCTTCATTAAGAAATGTCAGAGCTAGTTGCCCTTTTACACTTATAAAATATTTAACAGAATACAGTAGGTAAATTCATTGCTACAAAAAGTAATGGAACTATGTTGGAAAATACTATAAGAATAATCTCTTAAGAATTGTAGACTTCCACAATCATCATATAATGGAGTACTTAGGGCTAGATCTTTGATGTTTCAATTTTCTAAAAAGTAGAATATGTAAGATATTGTCTGCAAGTAATAGCTTTTCTAAAAAGCTAACTGTCTCTTAGCTTTCCTATGATACAAAAGAATTTTTTTGTTTCTATTTTAATATCCGAATCAATAATGTTGAGAAAGATGCATGTTAATAAGTTTTACAATTGTGGTATTAATAAAAATTTATAGATAATAAAGATAATCTGTTTTACCAGACTAAGGGTTTCCAGGAGCCATATATTTATTTGTTTTAAACCGATGTTAATACAATAAAGAACATTTGACAGAAACAGGGTTAGCAGCCGTGTGGACATGTAGATTCAAAAAAATATTGACCAAGTGAGTAATCACAACTTCTTACATCGCAATAGCAACATTGCATAAATGGGGAATGTATTCATGAAATAACAACAGTGGAAGGGTACCCAGTAGACTGATTCAGGAATTCAACTTCCGTCCTCTTAAAATGCATTGCGCAATCTCAGCATCCTCATAAATGACATCTTGACCAATGGAAATCATCCAGAACAATGGGTTTCCCAGAATTCTGTTGCATTTCTGAAATGGTCTGTTACAACATTTTGGTACTGAGAAGAGCTTCTGAAACCCTTAAGTCGACAAGCTACAGGATATGTCATCATTGATATCAAATTAAATTGAAGTTGACAAACTATAACAATGTCAACATTCTCCTACCTAAATCATTCAAACCAGCTTGCCCAAACCAAAAATATACAAGTTTCATCTGACATAAATACCTTTATACTACTAACCGAACATCACAAAGAAATTATTAGACAGGATGCCAACACAAAAAGTCAACAAAAAATACAAACATCGTTATATGTATGTAGGTATCCAATGTATCCTTCATATTTTAGTAAATAATAACAAGTTTGGTGCATAAATTTAACATTCAAATGAAGTTTTAATTCAATACTATAGTATAAAAACAAGACCACATAGTAAAACCAAATAATAAAACATATTGATGTCATAGTATATCATAATCCAAAATAGCCAGAAAAAGTAACTCCTAAACAAAAATTGTGTATGGTTCTGCTCTCAACGGTTATCAACCTCTCTTCCCACAACACACACCATATAGTCCTAATTCACTTAACTGGTCTAAGTCAGATCAGAACCAGAATAGCAGAAATGGTGGCATGACATTATAACAAACTGTTTGTTTTCTTTGCCAGGAGGTTGTTATCCTGGTCTTGGTACAATATTGTTTGGGTCTTTCCCCATATCCCTGATGAACTATTACCAGATGGAAAAGGGCCAATGTGGTGGGTGTCTTTTAAATAGGTGGTAACTGCTTACCCTTCCGGACCACTGACCACATGAGTTCATGGTTTGGTCTGCCTTGCTCATAGATAAGGGTTCACTTTAGCTTTTGTATAAAATTTTCCTGGTTCTGCGTTGTACTTGTTCTCGAGATTGCCTTTTCTATTGATTTGTTCCCTTTTATCTACGCTTCCCTAGCATTCTCTAATGCTACTGATGAAAGTGTACATATAGCATACCTAAATTTTCCATATTTATTTAACATCGATAATTTTGTATCTTAAAAACTGTAAATGAACTATAATATACAAAATCATTAATATACATGTAATTTTTAAACTTTGAAACCCCACCCTTAATAATTAAATTTAAAAATAAGGGATTCTTAAGATGATCTTGTCTGAACCTGCTTAAATTATCTGCTGAAATAATGAGGAAATGAACTTTATAAAGGCATTTTGTGGAGCCAATGCAAATGTGATGATAATTCACTTGCATAAATATTGAAACTATTTCTTTATTGCATCCAGTTGTAGTTTTTATATTTATGGTGAACTTTATCAAATATTTCTTAAAGTTTCAAATAATATGGTTTTTGTAGCCACGAGTATCATAAGCAATTTCATTATTTTTACCAGCTAAAGGTATCACATATATCAGAAGAAAAGGTGACAATAGGGGTGTCCCAGTCAGACCTTATTGACTGAAAAATCCTTAATATTTCTATTAATGTGTACTTGGCCACATTTTTATCTGGTCATATCACACAAATCTTAGCTGGGTGGGCCCCTTCTTTACCACATGCCCAAAAGGAAATATCAGGTAAATATGCTATTCTATTTACACACATTTTTATCCATGTTAATCAATGATGTACATGTGTCTGCTGTAAGAAAAAGGTGGCAACATCTTATAACTTTTCACATAAGAGCAAGTTACCAGTTTCCTTAGTTTAGGGATTTTATCCAGAAAACAAGTAAGGATTCTCTTACTTATTTTAATCATTCTTGTTAATTGTCCAATCAGTGACTACTGAAAGGACAGATTATCCAATCAGAATTGTGAGTTGCACAATTCTCTGTTAGCAATAGATTATTTACCTCATCTCTCATGAGATTAGAATGAGAGAGCTATTCAAAACCTGTAAATTACACACATTTACAGATTGCATTAGGGCAAATATTCACACCTTAATGCAAGCTGCAAAAGGCCCAAATATTTTTCATCTTTTCTCTGATTCTTTCGAATTTTCACAGCAGTGAACTCATTGACTACATGTAACAATGGCATGTGCAGAACTAAAGGCTCTTGAGAGCCTGTGATCGCTCACCTGGATAAAAGTGGCTATTATTTGCTAAAATGTATTTGATCATATCATC
>JARWCS010315102.1:0-12817 GCA_034783895.1 Geukensia demissa | reverse complement strand
ATTATGTTATGCCGTAAAAATGTTGATAATTTTGTATTTTGAAACCACTGGGTCGATGCTTCTGCTGGTGGACCAGAGGTCCCCGAGGGTATTTACCAGCCCAGTTTTCAGACTTGTCTGATATGAAATTTATCAAACAATGGTTTGCAGAAATTTGTTGCATTTGTTTAAATTCTAAAGAACTTAAAATGCTTCGAAAAGTATTGCACTTAGTAGTTGTCCCTGTCGTCGGATTTAGCTACTTATTTCGATTTGTTTGGTTTTGAGTGCTTCTTTTGTTTTGTTTAGATCTGGGATTTCCTATACTTTAATTCTAATTATAGTGATGAGAGGTTACTCCTAGAAATGTACACAGAGCATACTAAAACTCTTCATATTATTCAGCATTGATAATTTTGTATTTTTAAGCGCTAACCTTTAATCAGCAGCATTATAACCAATAAACAGAAAGACCGAAACAAAAACTTAGTAAACGGAATACATATAAACAAACACATTGACATATCCATGAATGAATATTGCATTTTAATAACAGAAAACATTTAATTACATGTTCAAAATCAAAACCGGAAAAGGTAAAAAGGAAACTGAGCAAGCGAATTGTATCAGTGCATTACACTAGTGTTATAAATATTCATTTTGTGTAGTTTTTTGGATAGGGATATTTCAGTATAAAATATATACTCTTTATACATATATTGAAAATAAAACTATTGTGATGAAAAAACTCATACAACAAAACAACCAAAAGATAATGCCGACTATCAAAATAAATGTCACCTGTCAGCAGTTGCAAAAGAAACAAAATCTGAAGCTACATTACTTCAAATTTTTATCAACACATCGTAACCGTCATCATACAAGGTCTAAGACGGAGGACACTACTTATTAGTTCTTATTCAACAAATGCTTTGTTCAAACCAAAGTATACTATTTTCGTGCATACCATAGTTACGATTTTGGTAACCTCTATTCCTCTAATGCTGGCGCATATCCTATACTTTTTAACCAATTTTTAACAAGCACTGTTTAAGTTGGAAAGTGTCCTCTATGTAAAAAGAAAAATAAAAATTGTCAACCGACCAACACTTATTCTTGCAATCATGCTTCCGGTAGCATTGTATTACTATTTTATTTGTTGTTTCACATTTATGTATGTTTTTCATATAAAATGCCGGTGAGTTTGTCAACGATATACATCGATATACAGAGATAATATTACTTAATTAGTTTTTCTAGTTTATTTCATAAATATCCCCCTTTCCACTCTGTTTTCGTGTTAACGCTGTCATCTACAACAAAAAAGGAAATATGTTATGATAGTACCAGATTTATTCAGAAAGCTGATTTAGAAGACATCGTGCTAATGAACTATAATCTGTTCATTTCACTCTGAAAACTGTTGTGTTTGTGATATTGAATTCTGCGTGTTAAAAATCAAGCACTGAAGATTTTGACCAATCTTAAACAGCTGGATGTTGTTAGCGTACTACGTAAAATAATGGTCCCTGTTCGTATCAAAACTTCTGATAATATCATCGAAATGCTGTTGTTTTTATCGGTAATATTAAATAAATAAAATATTCTCGAGCTGAAAATGTCTCATTTTACATCATTTAACACAAGATCTACTTCATTTTAACGTATTAAACATCTATTTCATTCATGAAAAAATCACGCCACGTAAATGCTTGACAACGTGAAGTATACTTCACAACAAGCCGATAATTGTTTTTATCTGTGCCAGTAGACCTGTACAGGAATTATCGCTCAGTACAGATCAAAGGCATTCGCTGCAAATTACCGATAATATGTAATAATAGTTTATGTTGAAAATGACGTTCTTTGATGTAATATTTCTACTTACTTTATGATGAGCTGGTCTTAACCTTGGGCCTGGTTTTGATTAAAAGCTTGAATTATGTACTGCAAAATCACAATCATGATAACAAAACCTGAAAAAAATAAGAAATTTTACAATAATAAGACTTTTTTTCTATTCCGGAATATTGAAGACAGTATAGTCTTGGATGATAGTGGCTCTTCATGAAAGGTATTTGTGATACAACCGTAATTGTTAATTCCAACAATGGGAAGAAGCTACTGTCAGAGGACTTTCAATTCAGATCTGCAGTGTTTTTGTGGATTTATACGAATAACTGGTGCAATAAAGACAATTTCCCCTTTCGTTAATTGAATGTGTATATGTTATTTTATCTCATTTAACCAATTGCAAAGCGACACAATTCTTGTTCTTATTCTTTTTTTACAAATACGCGCGTATTCAACATTTGTTTGTTGAATACGCGCTATATCATTACCGTAAAACTAAGACCCCTTTTCAGAAGCTTGATTTTCTCTAATTAAGCCACAGTTCCGCGATTATTTTAACAAAGAATTAGACTACGTGTGTTTTTATTTACAAATAATTCTTGAAGTTCAGTAAACATGATTATCATTTGTTCTGTGTGTTTAGTTTATTTTGGCAGAGCTTACTATCCCTAACACCATTTTATGAGTACACTGGAGATCTTTCTATATCTTCCACTTAAGAGTAACCATAAGTTATTGCAAGTAGCGAGAGGTGTAAACTAGACAGTTTTCAGATAGAAATGAACTACTTCTTTTTACTTAACTATCTTAAAATCTACAAATCAAAACTCTTTTGAAATTAAATTTTAAATTTATATTTGTTTGCACAGTGACAATTTGCACCGAATTAAAATAATCTATTAATATCATAAGACCGGTACTGTTTTCGCGTTTAAAAAACCGTTGAACATCTTCCAAAAACCATTTGAGAACACATGATTGCTACTCATTCGTATCACCTTCTACCTTATAACTGTGTTTAATATTTCAATAAATGTGAAATTGAAAAGAAAAAAAATATAATATTACTAAATATTCCTCCATTCCCGAATCCAAAGAGTCCACTGTTCTGGTTACTACCCTGATCTAAGACAACAAGTCTACTTCCTGGTGAATTACCACTTGGAATGGGAACTGGATATGGATGTGGTAATATTACGTTGTTGTACACACTTTGTCCATATCCACTATATCCTTTTTCGTATCCCCCATTGTAACCATTTGAATACCCGCCGTATCCATTATTATACTGACTTCCGCTATTTGAGGTAATGAAACTCCCAGTACCTGCACCGACATAATTTCCGGTGTACGGGTAATTGTTTGCATAGTTAAAGCTGCTTCCATAGCTACTTGCATGAGCTATACCATAAGAGAGGCATACAATCAGGGTGAATATCTGAAGAGACGACATTTTTCTTTGGGCAAATTAATCCAATTGCTTTGGGTTATCTGAAGAAAAGAAAATATATAAATATTTACAAAACATTCATACTTTTCTTGGCTCTATCCTATTCACATGAATCTGATGTTGCCTTTGATTGACAAAAGTAATATCATGGAAATTAAGCTATATTAAAGGAAAAAAAACTAATTTCCTGTTTAGGGGATATGCTAAAATATTCGGAAAGTCTATTTCAGATTTAGGGGAATATGCTTTATTTTTAGAGAAACAAATTACACTAAAGGGTGTATAAAATATTTCTCCAAAGGTTTCTCAGAAAATAAAAGGATTTCTGCTGTCAAAAATCATAAATATGATTTTGCGTTCTGACAAAAAGGTTGATGTCTAATCGTGTATAGTCCATTTTACAGCTATGAAAATATGGGAAATAATTCATCAAAATTCAGAATCATCATTAATGTTCGGAAGAATTTAATTTTATTAGATTTATTAAATACAAAACTAGACTTACTTAACCAGGTAAATCTGTCAATTAATAAAGTTATTAATTGTAAGCTTACTTTCAGGTAGGAAACAATCATCAGCCATTGCGGAGAGTAATTTACTATGATGATACTATTGTCATTTACAAATAACAATATTAGTAGTTTGTTTTTATTTGACGCCTATCAATGAATAGAAATACCTGTCTGGGTGAACATCAGCTGTCTATATAAAATCGGCAAATGAAAATTACATTTTACTTTGCATTAAAATTCCATTTCGATTTTAAATATCAATCATACACGAACTGAAAAAAACTTAATACGTAATTCGCGTTTTCAAAATTCAATAATGAGTAGAAACAATTAAAAGAGTATTCATCAAGATTTATATTTGCGTGTGGAAACGTATCATCGTTATGACATTTACCCCACATCTTTTCATTTTCATCATGTGAGAGTATTTTCAACTGACTTATTCCTCGACTGAAATGATTAGAAAATTATCATAATGTACTATGGACAAGTTTTATTTTAAATACCTTGACTGTTTTAACTAAAATTTTCTTTCTAAATAAGTATTTATTCACACATATCACGGTTGTTTTCACAACGGAAGTAGAGTTAAAGATTGGCTTTTACGATGACTATCAAGGAAATTTGATCAATTTTATTCCCATAATGTATAACTGCATCACATATATGTAAAATATTATTTTTTATGAAGCTTTCAGACCTGTTTTTGATAAATTTGTATTGCTCCAAACTGGTTCTTCCTTGTAAAAGATTAATTTCTGTTACTAAAACTAGGACAAAAATATCAAATAATTCTACAGAAGTTCTCAACATTAAACTTCAGAGCCATTTGGAACCAATTTTTAGTATAATGATACTTAAATGGTCCCCTCTCAGAATTTTATTCGGTCCGCCCGAATATATTTTTATATAACAAACACCAGGGACGGATCCATGCTTTTGGAAAAGGGGTGGGGCCAGCTTGCTACCACATACTCTTACATATGTGGATCTGATTTTTGGAAAGAGGGACCTGCCAATACATACTAGCCTGCATGCAAAGCAAGTGCTAAAAATCATTTTTGCATTTTCAAAAGGACGGCCCGGGCACCCTTGCCCCCTGGAATTGCCCCTGGACAGTGTTATTATCATGATTATGATAGATAGCCTACTTATAAGAAAATGTTTTTTTCTCCTCATTTACATGTTCTTTTTTGTGTGTCTAGCAGAAGCAAATATTAGAATTATGATTTCTCCTCCTATATGTTGATTCAATAATAATTTTTACTTACTTTCATAAACACCACCAGAATTAATTAACAAATAAATTATAATTCATTTCACCAGTTATATACATGGATTCAATTTGTCGACAATCTTACCTTTGGAGACCTGGGAATTAAGGTCGATTTCTGTAACCAAATAATATTTATACGAGAATCAGAAAACGTGGTCAGTGACGCAATGATGAAATAAGAATGATTTTTAAACAACGCACCGGAAAACATGATGACTTCAGGCAAACCCGGAACTAGATCGAGTGCATTGAAAAAGACTATTAAGAGAAGTTCTAATTTGCACATAATAAAATATGCGTGTAAAATATCTTATTTTAAAAGCAACACGTATTTTACTGAATCATTGCCGTCATTGTAAAAGTACTATTCTGCATAGGATACTAGTTTTAGTGAATTTTTTGTTCAATTCAAAAGTCTGCTACGAACTTAACCGTACAGTTGTTTTCAAGATTTCCTTAATTTTCAGCTCTTTATCTACATACAGTCTAAGGTTATATTATTTTTCTTAAATCCTACTTATCTTTTCCATATTTTTAAGGAGTAGCTAAACGAATGGTCATCCTTAGCCCCTAAAATGCACTATTCAAATGAAAATTCCTTTTATAAACTGAAGTGTTTTGGTAAAATCTTTGAATATGTGCAATTAATTCATAACCGGCAAAGTTTTTAATATAGTTTTAAAAATGATGTTTTTTATGATGTTATTAGTTAGCTTCAGGATTCAAAAACTTCCAATATGAGCCATTTTTCGACCAAAAATGGGCCGTTTTTGCTTAAAATGACATAAACTTTCCGACATGAAATTTATCAAACAATGTTTTGCAGAAATTTGCTGCTAAAATTCTTAAGCTTTGAAAGTACGGAAAGGCTTCGAAAAAGTATTGCACTTAGTAGTTGTCACTGTCAACGGATTTGGCAACCGATTCCGATCTTTTTTTTTTTTTTTTTGGATTTCACCGGCCAGTTGTCAGACTTTTCTGACATGATATTAAACAAACAACTTTTTACAGAAATTTGCTGCATTAGCTAAAAATTTTAAGCACTGAAAATACGAAAAGGCTTCGAAAATTATAGCACTTAGTAGTTGTCCCTGCCGTCGGATTTGGCTTCCGATTTCGATTTGTTTGGATTTGAGTGCTTCTTTTGTATGTTTGGATATTTGACTTCCTATGTTTCGGTTCTTATGCTATCGTTGAGAGGTTACACTTTGAATTGTATATAAATCATACCCAAAATTTTCCATATTTATTTAACCTTTGTAATTTTTTATTTTGAAACCACTAGGCCGATGACTCCGCTGGTTGATCATGTCCCCTAAGGGAATTCACCAGGCCAGTTGTCAGACTTGTCTGACATAAAATTTATCAAACAATGTTTTATAGAAATTTGCTGCATTTGCTAAAATTCTAAATCACTCAAAATACGGAAAATCCTTGAAAAGTAAAGCACTTAGTAGATGTCCCTGCCGTCGGATTTGGCTTGCCATTTCGATTTGTTCGGATTTGAGTGCTTCTTGTGCTATATTTGGATCTTTGACTTCCTATGTTTCGGCCCTAATGCTACTGATGAAAGTTTACTCTCTGAAATGTACATACAGCATATCCACAATTTCCCATATTTATCCAACATTGGTAAATTTGTATTTTAAAGGCCGCGTGCTCTGACAAAAATATTTTTACTGAGATGTTCAGATTTTTAATCTACACTTTCTATTAGAAAAAGATTTTTGTCAACAGGTGCGGATTTTCATCTACCACAAAACCTATGCAAAAAGTAAAAAATAAGCCATTTTTGCATGAAAATATAGATTTTGATTTGGAGTTCGGAGCCAATATACCAAAGATTACCAATGTTGAATTAATATGATAAATTTGATATGCTATACCGATATGCGAATTTGTAGCAAGAAACCATTCACCAGCAGCATTAAAACCAAAACATAAGAAAACCGGGATCCAAACTTTGCAGAAAAGGTCATGTCCAAAAAACCGAAAAAGGCAGCAAAATCAAGCGGTAAGGACATCGTCCATATGAAATACTTCTTTAAATTTGATACTTCTTAGTAAAAGAAGATTTTAATCTTTAAGCATTCTAAAAAAGTAAACTTCAATGTTTTGAAATTACATTATCGACTTGATTTACGGGCCAAAATACGGCCTTTGCAGCCGTAGCCCTTTTGGTTATGATTTTCTGTTCTGTTTTGGGGGGAGGGCATAAGATTTAATTGTAACTTACAATGTACAGTCAATTCAAAAACAAAAATAAACAGGAAGGGGAATCAAAGACAATGGGCTAGCTATGGATTCAATTGAAATGTATTGTAATTTAAAACAAATTATCAAGAAAGTCATTACTAAGGATTTTGGACAGGTACAAGGAGTTGTCTCCCCCCTTTTTTATGATTCTTTTGTTTTCTTTACACTTCAGTTATTCCAAAACCATTTTATATTAGCTCGGAACTAAGTTAAATTTGACTCTTCATAAGAGTTCTCAAGTGTTGCGCTTACAGCACGTACAATTTATTGGATAACCCTTTGTTTCAAAGTAAGAAAAGATATTAAACATTACAAATTTTTAAATTTGATTGGTCTTTACTATGGATAAAATAATATTGAGAAAATAAAAAAATGCAATATTTTGTACAGTGACATCATCATTTTAAGTAGGTAAAATTACACGTTTCTAAAAACTAATAAAAAATTACAATGATTAACTTTGGATCTGTCAGAACAGCGGAAATCAGTTTTGCCGATAGCTATATTACAAACGTACAACGGGTACAATTACAGGTGGGTTAATATCGGAAGTCGTTTGTGGTTTTCCCAAGATTAGCCGGTTCTGTTTTTCAGATCATATAAAAGATCTAATTCGGTAATATACAATTACTTGTTTCAGTTAAGGCTGATAAAAGGTACGTCGTATGTTGAGAAAACTTACTCTTAAGTTTAGCAGATAAAAACAATAGTCACATTTAAATTTACTAGTAATTATTTTATATTTAGCGTATCCCTCTTCAAATCACAACAGCGGAGTATATGTTGGCACCATTGGTCAATGGTATTAGACTGTTACACAAATGTGCCTCCCTGGACCGATGGTTCAATTGATGAACTATCATAACTTGGCGTCCATGACCTTCACATTTTTATCTAAAACCACTGCACAAACTGGAATCAACCTTGATAAAATTTTGGCTAGATGGTCCACAACAACAATTAAATTTGGGTTTTGTCAGGAACGGCTCAGCTGAATAAGTTAATTTGCGACAAAATTAATCATTTAGCAGTTCTTTTTATCGTTCGTTTTGTACACTTATTTGTATCAAATAAGAGCAGTTTAAAGAGAGCTTGGGCCAAAATCGGGGCAAGAATTGCAAAAAAATCGTTAGTTGTATGTTTGTACTTATATAACTTTGCCGTTGAGTAAGTTATATGATTCGAATTAAGCTTAAGCTTTCATTTAGCCGTTTTCAATTTATTTTTCTTTGCGGTTTTTATTAACGGTTAAATATCATGTATCCATAACTGATAAAGCAAATGAGTCATATTATTTAAAGGCACATTTGGACAGTTGTTGTCAGTCCTTACGTTTAATAACATCAAATATGGACCAATAACATGCTTTTAAGTCTCTCATGTACCTCATAACGTTACAACTGCCCATCGATTCTGAGCATCTTGGAAAAGCAAAGCAAAACCTGCCAAAGTTTAGATCGAACAGAAATTTAGTTTTGTGATTAATGACGAAATCGAAAGATGCAATAATTTTGCATTAAAACATTAACACAGTGATTGATAAATTCATGCTGTTTTCCATATCAGCATTATTATAAGCATCTCGGGTTAGACTATAAGTATCTATATTTTTATTTTAGGTTCCAGTAAAATGAAATCCACCTGTCAAGCTTTATTTTTTGTAATCTTATGCTGTGATTTGGCATTTGGCTTTACAACTTATAACGGAAACTATCAGCATGGATACACCGGAAGTAGTGCAATTTATAATGGATTCAGTGGACCACATGTTACGCCATATTACAACCCGGTACCAGTAACTGGTTATAGTAATTATGTTATCTCAAACAGAAACAACGGCTTCCTTGATGGTTTAACAGGACAGACAGGAATATTTGGTGAGCATAAAATTTCAGTATTAATTTATTTTCCTTGCTCTTAAAAGAATCTTCTATGCATACGACTGAACAAAACAACAACGTTTAAAATTGTTTTTTCAAAACTATTAGAAAATATATAAGATAGGTGAAAATAAAGCAAAAGTATAAATATAAGACAGCACCAAGTAATAGTCACTCCTGGCCATTTTTAATCACATAGTTTAACGGTAAAGATATTTTATATTTCAAATGGTTTGGTTTCCACTTACATCACATGGTTATATTTTGTTTCTGGTCAAAATATTTGAAAGCTAAAAATGAGGACGAATGATTTCATATTGAATACACGAGGAATGCATGCTTATGAAATGCCTTCGTATTCTGTATTTTCTGCCCAAGAAGAAGAAAATTCTTGTGTTAACATATGAAACGAGGACCAGACTTTATATCTTACATTTCTTGCGATTTTATTTAAACGGATAATGTTTTTCAGGTATAATAATAACGTTGCTTGTGCTGCAGTATATATTTAGACTGTTTCCCCAAACCCAAAATTTAGGATGAATACACAGAAAATGTAAGTGTTCTAATGTTTAGATTTACAGTGAGCATGAACATATTTCCTCTTACCTTTGAAAGGTAATATACCCGTAGCCAAGGGGTTCGACGGTTCGCAGGAACTCCCCTTGAAAACCAATTAGCAATATTAAATTCAGATCCGACTATTAAAGTCTAAAAAACAAGACTTCCTTGTGCCAGGAAATGGCTAGATTGCAGAATTTTACACATAGTAAAGCTTAAGCGGCCCTAGAGCCTCGGCCGTGAAGGTCGCTTCTCGAAGTGCTTGACTCGCTTGTGTAGTCGATGGAAGCAACATTGAAAATTTTGCAACGGCATGGGTCATACAGATATATTATGAAAGCTGTATCAGGTTGGTCTTCAAATCTACGTAGTCGGCCTGCCAAGTTAGGACGCTAAACTTAATTGTTATTAAAATATATTCTAACAGAAAAACGTAGCTTTAAGTGATTCTAATACGCATTACATTAAAACTCGGCATAAATAAGAAATGAAAAATCACCTTTTAAACACCCGATAGTAATGTTGTTACCGTTATCGATACATTAAAATAGAATGGAGACGAATCTTATAGCATAAACACATTTTTATGCAATTCCGTGGTATGAATAGTATCAGAAATTACAACCGCTACAACATGATAATATTTTTGTTACATTTAAATATCGTCAATTTTTTATTTCAAGTCCTTTTACAGCTTGCCTAAGATTGTGGATATTTTCCCATTGTTGAAGCCCCTTAAGCAACCTATATAAAAGTTTGTAACTTGAACATAGTGAATGGATGTCGAAAAGACCATCATACTATATCACTTTTTTCATATAACTGACTGTTCTGAATCGTCCATCTAATTTGGGTGTTGTTGTGTATATATTTGTATCATAACGTTCGTTGTTTGCATTGTGTTTTATTTTCACTTTTTATTTTACAGCTTTGACACACGACACAAGTTCCTCAAGAAAACTTTCCATGCAATAAATCATTAATGTCGGTATCTGTGGTATTGATTTTTATCCTGAAAAAAAGGACTTGAAGGAATAGAATAATCTTCCCTTAGTTAAATCAAGACCAAACAAACTCTAAAAAAACAAAAAAAAAAGACTCCGGCTACACAACTTTCATAAACCAAACAAGGAGACGGATAAGGTGCTCCAGAAATATAACTCATAATTATTCTGAGCGACATCTACCGCGACTATAACGTCCATAGCCATAACTAAACTATAATACGAACTGTTGGCTGGTATGGAGAATATGTACAATTGTTGATCACCAAAGGTGAATGAGATTGTTCAGTTTACGCATACTAGTAAGGACACATTGACACAGTCATCCTTGTCTTTGAATTTATCCAAAACAAGAAAGAACACTTCTAATAAAATAACTGTCAATAATACCGGATGTCAATTTTCAGTTGCTTCATTACTAAGTGTTGGTTTAATATTTTATTAATATTCTTATCTGTATAGTAAAATGACAGTCGTCCTAATAATATCTTATATGTCGATCTTACGTCTGACCTACAGTTTCTGATTCTCTTTTAATTCTTATGTAACAAGTAGTCATCAATGGTGTCATCTTGGACAAACTTTTCTAATTGGCATATGGTCTTTTATCCGAAAAATATTCGAACATTTATTAAAAATCTGGTAATTACACTTTAAACTATTATATCCTTGTTTGATGTATATTCCTCCTCTTTTAGATTATTACTATAAAAATAGGAGCTGTGGCATGATTGTCCATGAGACAGCCATCAACCAAATGGAAACTTCAACAGGTCCCATTACTGTATTCAATAATGAACTGGATTCCATACCATAACGGAAGCTGTTAAAGGCCCCCAAAATGCAAAATGTGAAACTATTCATAACAACGACAGTCGACCTAATCTTTAGACAAATGGTAAACGAATAACAATTAATGACTCTCCGCCCGCACGTCATTCCCTGAGTTCCAATAATTGACCCCGAGCGTACCTGATGAAGGTTAATCCAGAACAGCGTGACATTTAGGCATTTTAAATCTTTGTTTTTTATTATTATGTGAACAATTTTTTATTAAAGAGAAAAATGCAGGCACTATTTTTAAGCAACTTGTTTCGTGCCCAACAGAAATCTAGTGAACTAAAGGCAACAGCTTTACGAAAAATTAGGCAGTGCACAATCCAGAAAAGGTGTTTATTGCGTCTTTCTGGCATATATTCCATATTCTTTCTTTTAAATAAAAACATCAGAAATAAAACGATTGAAATGCGTTTAGAATTTGAGATCAATACTGAAAACAAATAACAAATATATTCAGTTATACATGATACAACAAAAGTATCGACCTCGAAATGTACTCGCAGCTGCTGTCTGCTAGTTAAAAACTCAAAAGGAATCGATCAGGAAACCAGGTTTACCTTAACAACGTTATCAATGAAAACACGTCCAGTTGGATTAAGTGTTTAAATATCATTAGATGACAAAGAAAACACGTTAGTTTTTGTAACTACTGCTTCTACGTATATTTGTGGCTTGCTTATTCTGTTGACGTCAAGTATTTTGAAACAGAAATAATAAATCATTGACATGATTTTTAAATCCGACTACTACAACAAGGCTGTTGTTAATGGTAAAATTCATTGATTGTTGTCCATGTGTTTGGCTTGGTGCTCATTACGTAATAAACTGTATATTTTGTATGGTTTATGAATTTAACTAGAAAATCTAAAAAAACTAAAAAGTTTGACTGTTCCTTCTATTTTGGTCCCTAGCGTGTCTGATGAAGATACATCCAAAAAAGGCTTTCCACAAAGTTAAATTTGGCCTTTGCATATTTGTTATTAAAGTTTAAAAGATGTGAATCGTATCATATATTCCATTTTCTTTTTTTAAATATTAATTATTAGTGTGAAGAGAAGCCAACGAATATATTTTTATATATAATTTCTAAAAATGTTTTTTAAAAATATACATCTCTTACATTCGTTGAGGGGCCTGGGTGGCCGAGTGGTCTAGGTAGTTGATTTAAATTTACCTGTACAGATCACTGTATCCTATCACCTATA
>JARWCS010314883.1:0-12817 GCA_034783895.1 Geukensia demissa | reverse complement strand
ATAATCCAGAATAATTACACTTTACACAGGTGCGCTTTTTCAAGTATTTACAGTTTTAGGACTCATTATATTAAAATGTCCAATAAAATGGATATTTTAAAATCTAAAAAGACTGATTAGATCAATAGTTATTAAATATATCACAAAATACCAATATCAATTCAAACTAAAGCTAAGGGTTAAGAATTTTTATTGGACCCTCAACACACCGGCATGAAACAGGCAATATACTTATTAGCATCTTTTCCATTTGGAATGTACTGTAACAGTTGTAATATTTTATATCTCTGTGTATGCAGTTAGTATAATGATTTTCTGCATTTTGGTTCGATTATCATGTTAATGTCTCTGGTTATGCACTTTGTATGGCGTTATTGGATAAGTAGTTGGTATAGATTCATAATTAATTGCAGGAAACAAGTTTATAGTTTGTTGTCTTCCAGATATGATGCTGGTAAGTCAATTATTTTCTTAATAATTAGTTGTCTGATTCTTCTAATCTACTGTATGTTCTTCATTGGTCTTATATCGCTGAGTTTCTTTTGGAAAGGAGGCCGTAAGGATTTTTATTAACAGGGTCGAACTTCGCTTTCTGATCTTGCAGAATATATGTTCCAGTTGTAACTTTTATTCCAGGTGACAGTTTTTGACCTTCTTTGGTGTCGGTTGTTTCTATAAAGAGAGGTTGAACAGCTCTAATCTTCTATATTTTTTGACTTGTTTGTTTAGAAAATTTTTAGAATCTTTTAGGGTGTATTTCAGACAGATTTTCCTCATGGTAATAAACCAGTGGTTATTGTGGAGGTTTTTCTCAGTTAGTTGTCGCCATGGACTTTATATTAATTTATATAAAGTCCCTGGTTGTCGTTCAGCGATTGTCCATTCTACTGTATCCTTGTTTCCACGTAGCTTGTCTTTGATTATGTAAATTTTCAAACTGACGACCTTAACTTTGTAAAAAAATCCCATATAATTCATTGGCTGTACGTACAACAGGTAAGCTAATAATGCTTCTTCAAGGATAACCAAGCAAATGGACAACATTATATTATTATGGACCAATTAAGAAATTTTAATCATTTGTAATTTGCCGTCTTTTTATTTCATCAGACATCAGCAGATTGTATTTCTAATAAGAAATATTTATGGTGTTGGTTGATGGTGTTTAACGTCCTACAGTTGCAACAGCTTCATGAGCTTAAAGCTCTCGGTCGGACGGAACCTGATGGAACGTTGTAGTACTAATGTTACGTGGTCGACTTCGTGTCTTTATTTCTGTATGGTGTCGGTAAGATGACTATTTGTAGCTTGCTGGTTTTATTTTCTGTAATAACGAATCTTTAAAGGGCCACGCTGCCGAAGAGAGCAGACCAGTTCCGCTGAGAAGTAATTTTCATGGCAACACACTGTAACAGGGCTGCATGGTCGCCAATGGGTCACTGCGTGGAGGGGATGCAAGAAGTTATACACATTACTCCACGTCTTTTAGGACAGCTACGTGACTAATAAAATGAAAAGAAGAAATATTAATAAATTACCTAAATGCATAAATATTTAAGATTATGAATAGTCATTACATTTTCCAAATCAAAGAGAGGGCGAGTCATTAGCCATACCAATCACATACCAATATACAGCTGCTTCGATTTCGTTTAAAAAGATTGACGTTATTCTTTTCGAAATAGTACGAAAATAAATTAAAAATGTTACCTTTTTTATTTATTTTACTCTAAAATATCTATAAACTTCCTTCTGAATATAGTTGGTGTATTTATACACAGAATTTAGTGCACATGCGTAATCATCAGTCACGTAGCTGCCCTCAAAGCAGCAACACGTGCTGCCGAGCAGGGAACTTCGACCGTAGTACAACGTGAAGTGATGAAGTAATGACCAACTTCTTGCATCGCCCTCGACGCAGTGATCGACTGGCGATCAGCCCTGCTGCAGTGTGTTGAGGTAGGTCGCTGCCATGAAAATTACTTCACAGCGGAACCGGTCTGCACTGTTTGGCACCGTGGCACTAAAAAGTACGTTGTAGTCTAAAAAAATCCAGCAAGATACAGAAAGTAACCACCATAGACATGATAGACGCAATCTTACTCAACGACCTTGAAGTAGACAAGAAACAAAAACAAACGAGACTCCTTACCAAACTATACCAACAACGTTCCAACGACATAAGCTACAAAATTCTCACAAGTTCCACTAGGTACCGTCCGACTGAGAATATTAATTTGCTGTGTAGGACGTTAACAACATCCACCACCACCACATGCGTAATAATATGCGTTTCACGGTTTCGCATGGTCAACGTCGATTGCTATGTCAACCTAAACTTGGCCAAACTAATTATACACTTGTTAGAACCCGTAGAGTTCGAGTTGAACCTGTATATTTTCGAATATGAACAACCCGTCGAGTGCATCCCATGCAAATGTGGACATACAATTAAACATTATTCGTCGGTATTACACAGTCTCTGATAGTAATGAAATGTTTACAGACGTCGCGGGTGACAAACGTTTAAATTTTTAATAAAAAGATGTTGGCCTATATTAGCGGATAGATGTTTTCATCTCTGATTCAAAGATGAAAATTAAAAATTAAAAATACGACCAATGATATGCTCTGTTTAATTTAAATATTCCTTTGTTTTCCTATATATTGATTCCCTATTTTTCTAGGAATTATAGAAAATATATATTTAAACATTTGTTGTCGGTCATGTTACATTTTTAACCGGTAATCAGGGGTTTCAATGGAATTTAAAATAGGTGTATCACCATTGTTGCATTTATGATGTCGTGAACACTCACAACACTGAATACTCTATGACAGACATGCATCTTATAAAATTCTAATTATTTTTTAGACTGAAAAAAGAGCAAGCAAATTGCAATAATACTTCTTATGATCATGATGTATGTAAAACTGCGCCAAGTTTTTAAACTCTATTGGGATTTAACATTTTAAGATAAGCCATCTGTTTGCTGGAAGTGGCTCTTTGAATGCAACAGGACAAGACCAAAGGTACACATTATCAATGCTGCATTATAATTAAGTAATTAAAGTAGGATTGGATAAAGTGCAAAAATGGTTTAAGGCATGCCTGAATGGAAATTTCATTAGTTGTTCTTCTAATATAAATCAAGACAGAAGGTGCTAACAAATAAAATGCGAAATATGCAATTTTTTCCCCATTTTTTTATTTCGCTTCCTTGAAAGTCAAACCTACATTATATTATGATTATGCTCATTTGGAAATGATGCTAGTTTTGGAACTGGAAGGTTAAAATATTGATTCCACCTGCAAGATAAATATCTTGAGCTCAGTGCACATAATAATTTTTCTTTTCATATTCAAAAACAACATTTTGTTTTGTGCATGATGGACAAACGCCATAGACCAAAAATTGCTAATTACCCTTCCTTATAACCGGTGATGTCAGATGAAGCTGAAGGTTAGTGTATTTCTACCATATCCATCGACTGCGTTTGAGATTGTCACTGCATTCAAATGATTAGTTTTTTTGAGAAATGCAACCCTGTTACAAATATATTGTTGTTACACGAGTCTTACCAATTTAGGCAAAGAATTTACTTTTTATATGAGCAGACAGCTTCAGTGTTGATGCCATTCTTGTTTAAAACGGAAGTAAATATTCACGTACCTACACATGCACACAATGTTTTTTATATAATAGTTACATAAAGCCTTGTGTAATGCCGTTATTTAACTTAATAGTGGTCTGTCGCGTGAAATCGATCAATTTTGGAATGTATCTAACCCTATGAAACTAATTTCATTACTTAGAAAACTATACAAACAATATTTTAAAGTGTAAATAGATATTTTCATGATTGTGTTCGCTTGCTGGCTTCCTTAGAAAACTTCATCAGGACACCTCCCAGGTTCATTTTATTTTGATGTTAAGATTTCCCTTTAGTTCATAATTCTGTCTAAAACAATACATTGTATGTTTCATGAGGGAAAGTTGGAGTTTCTTTTCAATTTTGATATAATCCATGCTTGACTCGATTATTTAAATAGTTAATGGCGGTTGAAAAACCTAATGGAATTTTTCACATTTGTTGAAATTTCCTCATTTAAACTTTTACCATTTGAAGAGGCGGTACAGATGGGGGTCCCGCGCACGGACGGACGAGAAATAAAATGTCATTTCACGTTGCATTTTGATCAAGTTACTGTTACTGTTACTGTTGTGGTAAATTCATCCATTACATGTGGAGCACTACCATTACGGAATATGTCGTGTTCTGTACATTGTTGTGTAGTCGTTATATAATGTACATTAACTGCTTGTAGATAAGACATGCACCCGCACCCATAATTTAATTATATCATGGCTTATATTTACAAGGGTATATTTACAATGTACATATAAAAGTTTTTGTTTTTTAAATTTAAAATTTAATTTTTTTCTACTCGATGAAAAATAATAGCTTGTTCACAAAAGTATTGGTGAGATTATAGGGAGAGGGGAAAACAAAAGGACTTTAGCAACTTTCTAATGTAGGTGTAATGTATTAAGGGGTACATCTTGACACATGAACTATTTAAAAACGTTGTTGGGATTAAAATAGTAAAGAACTGTATTAACAATAAGATCAATCTACTACTAAATCAGATAAAAGAAGAAGTGGACTCTATTAAGCACGTCCATCATAAAACATTCATTTTAATCATAAAACAGTCCACTGTATTGGCTTCACATAAACATAAGAAAATATTATCTAAAATCTAAAATTATAGCTGCCTAGCGATCTCCACTAAACATGGTCATAGTACAACAGAATTCACACTATTAATAGTAAGCCTACTTTCCTAGCTCCGTGTCTAAAAGTTAAAAACAGACATCGAATATTGTCATATATTGTTATTCATGGGCCGCTATATGTTTTGTTCTGTTTATATGTAGCGCAAAACATAGTTTCCTTGTAAGTGTCTCTATTTCCATCAATAATTTGGGATCTTGAGTTATATCTAAGTATATGCAGTCTAAGATAAGGTGCACTATATCTCAATTTTGTAATATATCATCAAATTTTATATTACATTTTTAATTTACAGTATTTTGTAGTTTCCCCATATACTTTATTCTAACATTTGCTGTAAAAGACAATGTTAAATCCCTGTAGAGAAATTCAGGGGCAGATAATGGAATGTAAAACTATTTGCACAGTGTAATTCCTGAACCGTTAACGGTGGGGTAATTCTTTCTTTGGATTTAAAATAAATGCAAAGGTTGAAATGAATATAAAATTAAATTAAGCCCGAAAATTGCACTCCAGAAAAGCTTGACATAGAGTATAGACTATATTGCATTGTTTAAAACTCAAAAGTATCACTATACATACGAAATGACCCATTCAAAAATAAAGTGTTTGCAACAACCGACCTGTGTATACAAATTAACATCCGGAGGTGCCAGATTCATGAAGCGTTTTTTTTCAATTCCCCGTTTAGGTGTATATGTCAGCGGTTTGTTGTCGTACGAGCAGATTTCGGTAAGAAATGTCAAAGTGAATTTCATAGTAAATTCCAATATTTCTCTTTTAAAAAACTCTTGTATACCAGTTATATTACACACAGCGAGACTGTAGCTTTGCATGAACAATAAGGCAAATTTTTAAGTGTTTTTGTTTTAGTTTTCACGAAAAGTAATGTTATTGTGATGTAGTAACTTCTCCTTCAGTTCATTCCTGAGGGCCGCCTGTCGAAACATGAGAAGGGAGATTATGCTTCTTTGATAATGGCCCTTTGTTTTCTTCCAGTTAAATAACTTTCAAACCAAGTCAACAAATATCCTTTTATACCGTAAAAGTTGATTTTATGCAACAGTCCACAATGCAAAACTTTATCAATATGTTTAATACCTAGATTTATTTCTCGAAATTGACAAAGAGGGAAAACTTGTTTCTAAGATTTACGAAATAAGACATCATGATTTGACACCGAGTTTGACTCTCGGGATTTTACGATGGATGCCGCGCGCAAGACAGGGGATGCTTACCCTTCCGAAGCAACCGATTCCACTCCTGATTTGTAGAGGAGGTCGTGGATTTCAAGTCTTTCTTCTTTTTTATTTTCGTGTTATCTTTTGTTTTTTTTTATTTGTCTTGTCTCTTTGGACAATGAACTTTTGATCTCTCACAATGGGTATTCTACACGAGATTTATCGAACGCCTGAGAAAAATCACAAAATACTAAACAGCTTAACTGTCTTTATTTCCATTTTATCAAAGTAGTAGATATTTTAAGCCCCATACTTGGTCCAATTTTAAATTTTGTTATAAAAATGCTTTTTAATAACCGTCTTTTAACAACATATGGTCTGCTTTATAGAACACCGCCAAGATGTAATCAACGGCAAAAATTTCCATGTCAGCTTTTATTTCAATTTGTCAGATCACTGTGTAAATGAAATGTTTGTTGCTCATCTAACTGCTGTCCATAGTGGGGAACTCAAATGTCAGCTGTTGGAACAGAGATTATTCTGGCAGCTTTGAACTTTAAGACCTTATGGTACATGTATGATGGTAAAAAAGTATACTGTGACCTGTAGTACCCTTATTTCCTATAAATGTGCCCTTTGTAATCATATAATATTAATATTACTAATTTTTCCAGTTTCAGTTTCTCTGTTAATTTTGTTGGGATTCCGTAAAAAATCCCCTTAAGCAATTAATGCGATTTAAACGGGTTATTTTATCAAACCTTGTTATCAATTTAAAATCAAATAAATTTACCTTTCAGCAGAAAACGTCTTTAAATGACATTGTTTAGTTGTAAAAACCCAAGAAATACAATAAAAATATTTTTTGCTTCCATATAAAAAACTTGAATACACTGAAAATGCAAATATTCAGTACATTTTTTCAATAACGGATTATTTTGACTGAATATGAGTCAAAATTGTTAAAACTAACCGTGACCATATACGGTAATAATGTTTCGTACGTTTTGAAGAAACATCCATTGATATTTAAATATAATACTTTAATAAAAGAGCTTTTTCAAAGGAGTGATATGAATTAAGTGAAATTCGCATGGCCTCGCCTTTGCTGGAGTAAAAATTTTGCACCACAGGAAAACTTCACGACCAGGCAAAACTTTTGCCCTTGGGTATACTTTGAATAATAAAAACGAATCTAGTCGTGTGTCATGACGGTTGATTTAACTCTGAAAATAAGCTAGATATTTGGAATATGTCACTGCTATATTTCCCTTCATTACGTTACGGCGATGTATAGCTATGACAATAATTACTATATTGGACATTCGATCCAAGTTAACCTACAGCGTCTATGTAAATATGGTATATATATTTGTTTTTCTCTGTGTATATGTAACAATTTGCCTCTCTCTTTGTTTTCGAATTTGCAAAACCCTTTGACTATTGTTTTTATTACCCATCCCAGAATACCCACAATTCCTTTTATTTATGTCTTGATTCTACTTAAACATTCTAACAGAGTATTTTTGAATATTCACCACCCCAGTTGTCAGACTTGACTGGCATTAATTTTGCCACATATAACTGTCAAGGAATTTCCCGTAGTAATTTAAATTCTAAAATCCTCAAAAATTGAGTAGAATTCATTTCTTGTGTCGCACATGGTAGTTGCCTATCCCGCTGGATTTGCTTGCCCATTTTGGTTTGTTTGGATATGATCTGGGATTTCATGTGTTTGGGTTCTAAAGCTACTGATGAGAGGTAACTCCTTGGAATGCGCATAAAGCATATTTAAAATTCTCAATACAACATAGGTAAACTTGTAGTTTGAAGCCACTTAGTGATTTGCTAGAGGTTAACAGGTCCCCGATGATATTTACCAGCACAGTTGTCAAACATGTTTGGCATGGATATAATCAAGTATTATTTTCAAGAACTTTACCGTAATAATTTAAATTATTAACTCCTGAAAAAGAGGCTTAATTTCAGATATCATATATAGTAGATTTATTTTCTGTTGGATTTGGCCGCCTATTTCGTTTTGTTTGGGTATGTGTTCTTTATTCTATTACATGTATGATTATTTGTCGGCTTATGTTTTTGTTTTAACTCTACGGATGAGAGATTACTCCTTAAAATGCGTATCAAAATACAGCATGCATATTCATCATTTGTAACCTTATATTTTGGACGTTTTATTTAAACAAGAGTTATCTGAAGACAAAAACCGTTTCACTGACTGGAGATATGAATGTTCTTTTTCGGACAGAAAAATCTCATACATGTTTTATGTAAATTCAATTAAAAAAATGTAGCAGACAATTCTTCAATTGCAAAGAACAGATTAAATGAAGAGTCCTTACTATTTTGTGGAAGAGAATGTAAGCAATACAATTGCAATATGTGTTTAGGAATTTCGACATCATGGGTTTTGTCGTCTTTGGTAAATTTTGGATCTTGCGTAGAATTATAATACAATTATTGCATTTTGATGAAGTTAATACAAGGATAATAAACCCTAGAAAAGTGATGTTTACGAAAGCCAACGACCGGGTAGAACATCATTTCTCTAAGGTTTGTTTATTAGAAAGCCTCCCAAAAAACGTATAGTTTTCTAACAACTACAAATTATCCTAAGCATTCAACTATGAACAAAGATCAGCACCGTAAGGCAATCCTGTGAATGACACTCAAATAAATGTGATTAAATTTAGACTTAACATCAATCGTCTAATTAAGTTGACATATACGTTGTATACCTTGTTTTAACTGATATCAGTGGTCAACAATTTTTTCCTTTCAATGAAGACATCAATATAATATAAACAATTAACAAATGTAATATACAGTCGATATATTTATATACACAGTTACATGTGCCTGTGTGATTGTTTTTTAAAGAGTTTTCCGTGTTTGAAGAAAGTATTCATAGTTAAAATTTGTATTGTGAAAAATGTCCAGATACTACCAGTAGGCATCATGCAAGTTACCTTAAAATTTTCGTTCACCGTTATCTATTTGATGACTTTGTTCTTAAATTAAATGTTGCTTAATGAGTTACTGCTGACAAAGCTTAGAATTGGCTAGTATTCTGAGTAAGATAAGGCTATTTAACATAATTTCACTGTATTTGCTTTTCTATACGGCTTATCCATTTTTATACTCCATACCTAAACTATACCTTGAAGTAAGTCTAAGATCTGTTTAACATATGTAAAGGTATATAGGACATTAGTTTTGTTGGTTTTGAAATCTCACCAGAGGCGGACCCAGACTTTTGGAAAGGAGAGCCCAATTTTTGGGGACCTCTTAATTCATCAATTTTCTCGATTTCTTATGGAGATTAAGACCAAAATTTACCCAATATTTATTCTTTTTTATCATTTTTGCGTTTCAAAGGAATTATGACCACCTGGATCCAACCCTGCACACGGATGTGGATCAACATTTACATGTAAAATTCCGAAGCCAAAATATCTTCTATCATGTAAGTCCAGTGTAGAATACCCATGTGAAAGATCAGAATTGCATAGTTCAAAGGGACAAGGCAAAATTGAAACAAACTTAAATATTAAACGAAAACAAGAGGAACAAAGGCTTGGAATCCACGAACTCCTTTAAAAAACAGGAGTGGCATCGGGTGCTCATGAAGGGTAAGCATCCCCTGTCTTGCACACAACACCCGTCATTGCGCGCAAATTATTTGAATAAAAAACTTTCGACTTCAATAACGTACATTTATTCAAAATGTTCTGATTATTTGTGCTGTTCGGGTTTAATAGTTGGAAAACCGATAATATAACGTAAACTTTTATGCCATTGTTTTAATGTTTATTCTAGGTGGTTATATTTGTATACGAGCGATCAAGGCGTGCTTTGTGTTTCAACATGGATTTGTATGTCCTCCAAATGACAAGATACATAGTATGTTGATTCTGAAGACAAAATGGACTCAATGTATTCTGTCCTTTGTGGATTATCTGCAGGCCCCCACGCTGGTTGAGGTTTGAGTTGTCTCTTAAATCTCTGAAAAATACATAAAATGAAAATATTCAATAAAACCAAATCAACGAATTTGTTTATTTTTTGTAAAAGTTTAAAAGATGACATTGTCCCCACAACTGGCTGTTGAAAATCTGCAAGTGATACACTCATTGTGTATGTCTATTGTTAAATTACTTTTCCATGAAAATATTAAGATATTTCCAGCCAATCAAACCTTTATAATTTCTCGCAAGTTTGACAAAAAGTGACGCCAGACATCAATTGTTGCTTGTATGTTGTTTTTAGAATTTCCCGAGGCAGATTTCGCGTTCATTCGTTTGTAAGGTGTACCGTGATTACGCAGAAAAATCAGTAAATGATTACCTCTGCAAGTGTTCCCTCTGAATTATAAATTACCATCGCCATATAAAGTGGAATAGGCAGTACAGAAATCATACCAATTATCCACCCAATTCCTATTGCCCATTGAGGATACTGGTAAGTGTTGTATGATACCGGTTTCAGCTGTGTCATGTTGAATACTAGCACCAAGTTTAACATAATGAACATATCATAAAAACTTTGAATCCAGTGTATTCATGATGCTTCATAGACCAGCATAGTTATTTATTAGAAAACAAATTCTAATAAGTATCAGTTTACGTAAGAATAATGTATATTTCACGAAATATGATATATTATTTTTTCTACCATCCATTCAACCATTCCACAATCATTTAACAAAGCATGAATGTAAGATCTTATAATAGGTTGTTTTCTTAAAACGAAATTAAAAAAGATAAGATTACTGTTATAGATAGAAACAAGACCTATTTTGCACAAGGCCATATTAAAATCAAAGAGCAAATAGCAAAAAACTAATAAAGACTTCTATGAAATATTGAATTTTCTGATGGATAGTTCGGTGGGACAAGTTTTCAAACAGACCATCGGAATAACAGTGTTCACTTAATGTACTCTTCTCCCTGTTCCTTCACCCATTTGTGGCATACTTTCTCACGGGCTATTGCAAAACAAAAACGTGAGTTAGCAAATTGCTTAGCCTTCCGGAGCACCTGAACTCACCCTGGTTTTTGGTAGAGTTCGTGTTACTCTAGTTATAGTTTTAAGTGTAGTGTTTTGTGTTATATGTTTGTCTTTCGTTTCATTTTGTTTGCCACGGCCTTGTCTGTCTTCCGACTTAACGAATTCTGTCTGCCCCTTTGGTATCTTCGGATTCCTTTTTCAAACACCTTAAATGTCAGCTTCTGCTAAAACAATGCATCTTTAAACAAGGCTCGATTTATCCCTCAACTATCTGTATGAGCTTAGAATAAGAACATTTTGTATGTTCTTGCCACGATATGGCTGAAATACTGCCGACGTAGCTTTAAAAACCAATTAATCAATCAATCAATCAATTAAAATAAGAACATAACGGATAGTCCTGCGTCTGCCTATAAACGTAATTGTATCTCGAAATAGGCTATTGGGAGAGACTAAACTAGAACACTTTGGATAAACGTTACGATTGGGGCTTTTCAACAGAAAACTTTTCATTAATAAGACCACATTCCAGACACTTTATAATCGTCACCATGATAAGGTTGCCTGATATGAATAAACAGATTTCGAGATAAATAGATGTCTTTTTATGTAAATAAGTGAAGTGCTGATCTGTTTCTCCGTCAGTGTTTTATCCATTGTGTCATGTTTTGGAGATTTATTTCCGATCTTAAATCCAGTACTTCATTTATAATGTCTGGATGTCGGCTTTTCTATGTTTTGGTTACAGATGCTACTAATGATAGTTTTCGTCTTGAAATATGCATTAGAATATCAAAATTCTATTTTTATTCAACATTGTTAAACATGTATTTTTCTCCCGGTAATTGTTAACTTTCCCACAACCTAGAATGTCATTTTTTAAAAATGGACAACAAAAAAGAGTGTTCAGGGGCAAAAACTGCTAAACCTTCATTATCACCTAGGACCACTTCTTTTTATTGTGGGATTCACAATGTCAATAAAAATTTATTTTTATTTTCTGTGTGCGGGTTTTTCGTCTTGGTCAGATTTTAATGTGAATTTGCAGTGTCTTACAACTTGTTTGTTTATAGCTTAATGTTTGTTTACTGTCACTTACTCTATCTTATTGTTGTTAAGTTGCAATGTTTAACTTATTGTATATTTCATTGTCATCATCTGTCGTTAACAAACGTACAAGAATGAGACCTGGTGTAATTACTCCACCACTGACAAGGTTTATGGCCTATCATCATTTCTATATCTTTATAAAATCTTTCCGACCCTGTAAATATCATGATAATTTAGGCCTATACATTTTTATTTTTTAGATTGTCTTTCAAAATATAATCTACCAATATACCTTAAAGTGAAACGTGGTACGAAAAAATGTAAAGAAAACTAACCACTAAATGTGAGCGCAAAACCAACCCTAACCTTAGTCAGGGATAAGCAAAAGAAATAATTGTAACAGCTATTTAAAATCAGAAAGCCATTGGAAGACGAACAAAGTATCTTGAAGTAGGACATCAATTAAAACATGTACAATATGATTTTATGTCAAAACATAACCAACCTAGGCTTATGCAATGTTACGCAAAAAGAGGACTTTGTACAAACGCCAAAGAGATTTAAAATAATTTTTGACAAATATACAATGAAAAATTACAGTAGAGTATTAGTCCGTGGGCTAGGTAGGTCTACCGTGCACCCCCAGGACTCATCCTCACCAACTTTTTTAATTCGTACTTATACCCTTTTTCATATTTTAAATGTTAACAAGCATAATATTGGGATGCTTTTAGGTTTTACTGTGTATTTTGTAC
>JARWCS010314773.1:0-12818 GCA_034783895.1 Geukensia demissa | reverse complement strand
AAATGTCTAATTTTATAATGTAAAATCCCCATAGAGAATTAAAAACTCGGCGCAGCTTAAAATACATTGCGATTTCACAACGTATTTACCCATTCCAGCAAACTCTGATATAGAGTATAGTTCGTTTCACTTCAAAGGAAGTTATTTTCAGCATTTTAATATTAAGTATAAAACATAACATGAACACATATACTAAAAGTGACATACATTCTAAATTAAAATTTATGTTTAGTTAGTTATATTCCTACATTTTCATTGTCGCTGAAAAAAATTACAGGTTTTCCATAAATATACAATAAGATGAGATAAGAAGAGTGGTCAGATATACATGTAAAACACTTCAACAAATAGCACAACTCATCAACCAACACTTCATCGACAGGAAATGAACACAAACTTCATCGATAGAATATAAACACACACACACCCACAGAAAAACATAAAATCGCCCATAAAGCCGGACTTGGTAGAGCCCATAACACAATTAAGGTTTTCTTCCCCCTTCCCTATCTTGATCTTGTTAAGTTAAGTTAGGCAAACAATAAAAAACCTGCACAGTACAACTATCAACTAGATGACCAATGACCTGAAAATAAAACGGTTATAAATAATTTGGTTAAGGGTCAAATTGTGCTCCCTGCTACTGGCTTTAAGGTAACACATTTGTTGGTTGAATATTCATGTAAACAAAACCATATCTGGTGGCAGTTTCACAATGCACATGCATTTAAATTTCATACATTCTGAAGGATTTATACATGCATGGATGCAGGTCTTACACATGTTTTGTGAAATAATTGCCTGTTACATGAAAGTTGTAACAAGATTTATAAATATCTTTGGCAACAATACTTCTTATCATGTTCCTGAATCATGATCAAGTGTACTTGTATTTCAAATATTTCTGAATAGCATAGTGACAATATATTTTACTTAATTCTTTTATTGATTTCAGACATCATGTTTCACTATGTTTTAACACACCCAAATTTAAGACCCATACTAACCTAGTCATAAATCAGTCTTATAAGCTCAAAACAGGGTTCATCAGGTGTCAGTTCAAGGCCATGTCAACAACTTTCTTAAATCAAACAATGCTCCAGACCAGTAAAGGGCACTGAACTTTTGTACATTGACTGCAGTCATGGCAGTAACATTAAATGTAACAGTCTGATCACCTATTATGCATGTGATTGCACAACCACAGAAACACAGTAAAATTACTGTACTTCCTACACCTACAATAATTATCTATCCCAGACAATCTACATGAAATAATAAATACATCTTGTTTTGATGTTTAAACAGGGGTTATACCTTGATATATACCTTCTAACAGCTCCACCAACCCTTTCTCTATCTTTCCAACCCATTTTTCATTTCTTCCAATTCAGCTAACCCTTATCTTCCACCCTTATATATTCAGGAACAATCAATAATCAAACAGACCAATTAAAATTGTAAGAGCTAGGCCAGTTCAAGTTTATCAAATACCAAAAGGACCATAAAATTGTAAGAGCTAGGCCAGTTCAAGTTAATCAAACTCCTAAAGGAGTGGACCAATTAAAATTGTAAGAGCTAGGCCAGTTCAAGTTTATCAAACTCCTAAAGGAGTGGACCAACTAACATTGTAAGAGTTAGGCCAGTCCAAGTTAATCAGAATTTACAAAGTTGAAAAATAAAGTAACCAAATCTGACCAAACACTTCCATAATTTTGTCTTTAAGTGGACGAGAAACTAAAACTTAACTTGATGTGGCCTTTAATGACTGTTTAAATAACTGACCTTAGAAAAATACATGTATAAAGAATGCTTAATGGACAGATAAAAAGGGTTTGAGGTACCTAGGCCCGAGTTATACAAGTTCCGAGCTACCAAAGTCAACTGTACTTAACCATTTCGGAACAATTTGCCATATTATACATGTACAGTCATTGGACATAAATGAGTTCCCACTGCAAAATTTTGCTATACGGTTAACTCTCGCTTTCCCGAACTTGGATGAGTCGAAACTTCGGTTGACTCGATATTTGTGCCTGGTCCCGATTTGTTTCCCTATATATTTATGTAATTTTTCTCCTTATAAGTCGAAATTGGATGAGTCGAAATTTCGGTTGTCTCGAAGTATTTCATGGTCCTGACTCATGAAAAGCATGTTAATTCATTCCGTCATCTTAAACCGATACAAACTTGTCAAAACACAACCTCGGGGCTTTAAATTGCTTCGCATGTCGAAGTATTTACAATGTACATGTATTTAACTCCAATAATAATATTTTAATCATATAAAAACATTGTACAACAAATAGCGGACTTTGAATCCGAAACCGGAAATGCCGGTGTCTCGCCTGCTCTAAGTATTGCCAGTGTATGAAGTATTCTATATTAATTTTTTTTTTATTTCGAAATTTAAGTCTTTATGATATAAATATGCTCAAGGGAAGCTCCCTGGTAAGATTTATAAATATCCATAAAGATTTGACAAAGCTATTGAAATTCAAAAAACTTTAACCTGTGGGTTAACCAAAATTTTGAAAAAAAACAGAAGTCCAATTATCAGTCAAAATATGTAAAACTTGGGGGGAAAATTTTGAAATTTTATTCTGAAGGATATATTTTTAATGAAGAGAAGCACTTGAGCCACTTTCCACAATATCTTATAGTATTTGACAAAGCTTTATCAATTTGAAAAAAACTTTAACCTGAATGAATGAAAAAAAACGAAGTCCAATTATCCATCAAATTGTGGAAAAATATATATATATAAAAATTTCAAAATTTTATTCTGAAGGATATGTTTTCAACATAGAGAAGCATTTGAACTACTTTTGGCAACATCTAATAAGATTTGACAAAGCTGTACCAATTTTGAAAACTTTTACCTGAACCAATGAAAAAAAGTCCAATCAATATGCCGTAGAGAAGCTTTTCAGCAAGTTTCAGCATTACTTATAAAGATTTGACAAAGATATTAAACTTTGAAAAAAACTTAACCTCATGGTTAACCAAAAATCAAGCAAAATTCAGACTAAGTCCAGTTATCCGTCAAAATACAGAAAAACAAAAATTAATTTCTTCAAAATTTCAATATTGATGAATTATTTTGAACATAAAGAAGCTGCTGAGCAATTTTCACTAATATCCATAAAGATTTGACAAAACTATGGGAGTTTGAAAAAGTGTGGACGTCGCCGTCGCCGTCGCCGCCGGAATTTGGACTGCTATGTCTCGCCTTCAGCGACTTTCCTCGCAGGCCAGACAAAAATTGTTTTACATAGCACTTAGATTTTTTTTTTTTTTAAAGTACTAATATGTTCCTTAATCAAAATCTAATTTAAAAACATTGTCTCGATGTTCAGACAACAAATATTAAAACATTTGAAAATGCAAATTTAGTCTTCTAACACCTTTCTCAGTTTTTTTCATAACAACAGCTGGCTTTTTAATTTTAATTATATATTTGTTTTTAATACAGTGGCTCTCTGTTTTCATTTTTGTTTTTGTCTAAGCATATATGACAAAATCCCATTTCAAACGCAAGCTTTTATCTAAACCTGAGAACTTCTAAAATCGACAAAGTACATGATATCTGTCGTCCCAATGTGTGTAAGTTTAGACTAATTCCATTGTACATTCAATTTCCTATACCTGTAATGAGTATACACGATTTGTATGCCCCTGTAATGTATGAAGACAGGTCTCTGTCTCAGGATCCCAGACTTTCACCATGTAATCATATGCCCCGCTGACAACCCTGCGACCATCATACTGGACACAACGGACAGCAGCCACATGGCCCATCAGAACATGTAAACAAGCACCACTGTCTATATCCCATACCCGTAATGTAGCATCTCTTGAACCACTTACAACACTGAAAAAATTATTTAAGTTTCATTTTTTAAAATGTTACATATTTCATGACTATAAAATTTCAATATCATAATCAAGTTTGAAAAAAATGTTATATTTTTAATGTACAGCAAAAATTTGTCACTTAAACTTAATTGACCTAAACAGTACACGTACCTAAATAAAATTTTTCAGTCAATACAGATTCCACTTGGAATGTTTTGGAATCTCAATGATTCAAACAGTCTTAAAACTCAAAAACATAATTTTGTTCATACCAATTGATGTTTGAGTTACAATTTGACTGAGCATGAAACTAACTAATAGTCTTAAATTCAGTCTTACTATATCATAGCTTTCATATGAGTTATCTCCCATAGAAGAAGGAATCGCAAAATAAATACAACACGGAACATTTACATGGAAACTATAGTAATTCTAGACAATGGACCTTGCAAAAATGTGGCCATAAGTGAGGGACCCCAATAATAGAGGGGTGGTATAACAAAGGTGCTCTGTATATGATATTTAAGACTTTCACTTGATCTATATACCTTTGCACTAAACATGGCAGATTTATTTCAAATATAACAGTAAAATTCAAATCTCATTTCAGTCAAAAAATAGTATAATACATACAACTACTTACACATTTTTGTATAAATGCATACATCTCACAGTAGAAGAATGCCCATACAATGTATGTATACACTGACCAGTATCTGCATTCCAGACCTTGAGTGTTCGGTCTGTAGAACCACTGATGACCACATTACTGGACATCTGCGATGACCACACTCCTCCTGTGTGTCCTATTAATGTTCTTAAGCACTGAAAATACAGACAGTTAAGTTTCCATTCGATTAAAATAGCATTTTATTTAAGTAAGGAACTATTTTACTCATGAAACGGATTCATTTCCCTTTTTCCAACAATTCAAACAGCAAAAATGGTTAAGTTCTCAAAAAATCACTTTTAGTTGTTGCAAATGGCACAATAGCTTTTTACAAATCATTTTCAAGATAGTTCCTTGCCAAATGGAAGTGTTAGGTTTATTCTTACTACAATAGTCCTTTTGTCAAATTCGTACAAGTTTGTGTAAATACTACTAATTTTTTAGGTCACAAACTAAGTATTTTCATCACTTCAATGATTTTATCAGATCTAATGGTCATGCTTATTCTCCCCCGCCCTTAAATATATCTTTAAACTTACTTTTCCTGTGATTGCTGACCAGACTTTGAGGGTGTTGTCATCAGATCCACTAACGATTCTTGTCCCACAAAACTCCAGACAGGTTATCACATGGTCATCATGACCTTTTAGCAACTGTAAAAAACAATATAAAATTAATACTGAAAAAAAACAAAGGGTCATTAAGCCACATTTTTGGTCCAATATTTTGGCTGTGATATGAAAAGTTTCTAATATCTATCATTTTATAACAGAATTGTATTGAAAAATGTTCATGAGAAAATCCAACATTTTTTTAGTTGAACTGATTCTACAATGTCACATGGCACTTAGAAAGTGCTTTAAATATGAAAATACTAAGACATTACTTCAATCGATACAATATTAGATTAATTTTTGTCTTTTTGACAACGATCACTAAAACACAGAACCAAAGTTCGCATAGTTATAAAAGTACCAAGTACAAATGTTTAGTCAAAATCTCTTTTTTGTTGTTTTTGTGCCCTCATATGTATTTTGAACAAAACACCTATAAAAATTTTGTATTTTTCAGAAAAAGTTAAATTTTGTTAAAATGGCCAAATGTGCCACTGTTGAACTGAATATACAGGGCACACTTGTCACACATTTTTGTTTACAGCTGTCCTGTGTCCTGATACAGTCCTGAAACTTTTTAAAGACAAGTTTTACCTTTGGATTGGGAATTTCTCCCGTTCTCCAATTTAATTCTATTTGATGCTGCCTCATATATAAAGACTTCCATGGACATCTTGTGGAATGCCGACGACGTAAACGGTTACTCCCATAAACCAAATTTTCATCAATGCCCTCTTCCCGGCACTTCTCCCGCCATAATAAATTGTCCTCAGCCAAGACTCGCCAATATCGGCAAGTCTGAGCAGCTTTCAGTAAGGACTTAGGTTCAAGGAAAGATAAAACATATAGAGCAAGCTGCAAAAAAGAGAATTTTTTTTTAGATTAAACAAAATAGTGGTAGTGCATATAAACATGAAATACAAATTCAGATGGAATTAGAAGAGTACAAGATTTTTCAACTTAATAAAATCAACTGTAATAAAACAGAACTACACCAAATGTGTGAATATTGAAATTTAATACTAAGCATATGCCTAAAGTCCAAGCAGTTTGTTTTCACGGTTTTTAAGAACACAAGATACACATGATGGTGGATGATTCATCATATATGGTCTCTAAACAAAATACTGGCTAGCTAACTTTGTGTGAAGGATAAGAGATGCGACTTCATACTTGAAAACTTTTTTCTATCACAAAATTTCAGTTAGCATGATCCATTTTCTGTAGCATATATTTTGGAAACAAAACAAATTTTCTATATGATATAAGTAAAGATCAATTTGGAGAAGACATCTTGAATCATTCTTTAAAGTTTTATTCTGAATTTTTTTTTTACTATAAAACTTGCTATTGTGGTCAACTCTATTAAGCAGCCACTTGATTTTAACAGTCTCGTTTTAGATTCCCTTTTGTTTAAGATGATATTATGAATGAACTTGATTTAAAAGGTCACTTGTCTTAAATGAATGCTTTCATGTTTTTCCCTAAGGAGACCTCTAAATACACATTTGACTGTATATACAAACCTCTTTGGGTAGTAATGAAATAAAATCTCGCTGAAACTGAGGTTCAATGACCTGCATCATGTGTCGAACCTGAGTAGGGTCACAAAAGGTAATTAACTCGTCCAGCGCCATCAGTCTTTCTGCATTTCCCCAATTCTGGTAATATAATAAGATTTCATCATATAAGTCAGAAAAAATTGACATGTACTGTAAAAGTATCAGTATTCATGGATTTATTCTTCTGTTTATGTTAATGAGTTCTATTTTTCATGAATACTTCTTATTTCTATCAAACATGTCAAATGTCAAGGTAATCGGGTGTCTTCCGCCATCTTGGATCACAAACTTGTGGTATTGAATTTTCTATAATTGAAAAATACTATTTCACAGAACAACATACTGTTATGAAATTAAAACTAAATAATCATATTGGAATTCTTCATCTAATGACATATTCGTTTTTTATGAATTCACAGAGGATAAAGAGCTTTTTTAACATTTAAGTAATTGAACGTTACCAGGGGAGGTAACTCCAATAACATAATTTTATAAAGGATTGCACTACAGAATTATAGATTTATTAATGTAGCAAGAAAATGAGTTCGGTGATCCTAATTTTCCTTTTTATTTTCTGATAATATATGATAAAAGCTATCTTTTCCTATTTTATTTTAGAATTCTATCGTTTGATGTACTCTATATCAAGAAAAATGTAGTTTTTCCCTATATAATCAACAGAAAACGTAGGATTTAGCACTAGCCATTGCTTGAAAACGAGTTTGGTGACATACACATTTGATTGTAATTTTTTGAACAGCTCAATAAAGGTTATCTTTTGACAAAGTATAAAAAAAATCTATCGATTTTTATTTAGAGCCCCGAACCTCCTTAAGGTGTAAATATTCTCGTGTAAAAAATGATACTGCAAAGGTAGTGAAAATTAATACAACACAAATATTACTGCATTACAATATGCCAATAACTCCCAAGTGAATATCAAATTTACTGACTAGACTCTTAGGAGATTTCACAGTTTACTTATCAAATTAACTGAAACTTTATACTATACACAAGATTTTATACCTTTTCCTTTTTTTAATCTGATTTATCAAAACAACACTCTTCATAAATCAAATTAACCAAGACTTTTCCCTTTATTGATTGAAATTACTGATACTAAACTCTTTAATAATCAGACTTACCAGGACTATACATTGTATTCATGAATTTTCTTGGACTATACTTTTTATCAATTAAATTTACTGAGTCTATTAACTATATACAAAGATTTTATTGTGTCTATTCTGCAATAACTCTGTGTTTGTAGCAAAAGACTATTTCTTGTTCATCTTCCATTGCCTTAATAACATTTCAGAGATTCAGAAATTTTCACAGATTTCAGTGTCTGAGATTCAGGGGATTGGTGAATCATAACCAAAAATCCACTAAACTGACCATTAAATTGTAACCAGACAGTTTTTTTTTAACAAAAATTGAAAAAGACTTTTTTTTCTACACCTTTGGTAATTGTAGGCATTTTTTCTACAGATTGTTAGAAAATAAGGTGCAGTTATCTCCCCTCACTTGGCTTTTCCAGTGCACTTCTTACATTTTATGTTCAATAAATGTCCATAAGATATGAAAATCCTGCTTGCTTTAATAAATGCCATAACATTCAAAAATTTATTTTTGTTTTGTGTGTTTTTGAGGGCCAGGATTCACTTTTATCTATAATTGCCTGATTCTTAGAGAATTGTAAATTGTAATTTCTGTGAATCTTCATTATTTATTTTTCATGATTTAAAGATGACAACCAACCCCATCCCTTATTTCACATCTCAGGACACCCATACCCTTCCACATCCTGAGAAAAGATCACTTGTAACACATATGATACCTGAAATATCTGTAACCATTCTGCCAGTTTATCGGGAGGATGTTCTTTTGAGGGAATCCTCATTCGTTGTGCTGCGATTAGGTGTTGTCGAGATGATTTTTGTAGATTAACAAATGTACTGAAAAACAACAAATCTGCGTATTATTTTAAGGGTATCCTTTACAATTTTTATACTCTGTCACACTACAAAAGAAATAATTATTTCATGAGTATGTAGCAAAGGATGCCTTTTTAATCATTTTAATAACAACAAACATTTCATTTCAGCAGGTCCATTACAAAAAAAAACTTTCATTTCAGCAGGTCCATTACATAAAAACTTTCATTTTCCATATAGATACACAGAGAAGCAAATTTTAAAATCCAGCAATGGACCATAGATCCACTTTCCACTTATTAACAACCAAGTAGATATTATTTTATTTTGCCTTCCCTGGGTTCCATGTACAGCATGCACAGAGAGTTTTGTATGAAAAACTCCAAGGCTGGTGAAATTCCTCAAACTTTCTCAAAACTTCACCAGAACTTTGAGGTCAGAGAGTTTTTTTCAGACTCTATATGTACTGTATGATTTGCTGGGACAGCCTCAACATGGAATGCATTTGGGTTTTTGATTGATTGGGGCTTAATGCCACTTTCAACAGTATTTCAGTCATATCGTGGCAGTCAGTTTACTGGCTGAGAAAGACGGAGTACCCTGAGAGAACCACTGTCCTTGGGATGGTAACTGACAAACCTTATCATGTGCAATGAGAGTTAAGCACAACCCGTTTTTGTGTGGTACAAAGTGAGGCGTGAATTCACACTGTATATGTGACAGGATACAGTAATCTGTACAGACAAGTTTAAATCAACTACCTACACCACTCGGCCACCCAGGCCCCCAAATGCATTTTGGAAGGGGCCAATTAAAATATATATGGAATAAATGTGTGTCTGACCATTATGCATTCATATTTCTTCATGGGATTAATAATTTTCTACACTGTAAGCCATTTCTTTTAATCTGAGCAAAATAGTTATTATTGTGTGATGTGTAAATCTTCTGCAATGGAAAAACATAGTGAATGCCTGCAATCATTTTCAAAATGGAGGAGTTTGAAAGGTGGATATCACTTTGGGATATTGCAGAAAATAGATCTAATGTTTTTTTTTCATTTAAATACCGGAATATTTCCTTGAACCCTACATCATATAAAAACACTGATACAACTCAGTCAGGCTCATTCAGTACAATATTAAAAGAAAGAATATGGAACACACACAAGAAAGACATGATCCACATCTTACACAAGTTTATGATAAATATTCAATAACATTAATTTAACTGCATGCAATTAAACCCCTCTGGATCTGACCCCACCAGACACATCAGGGGTCAAAAATGGAAGATCAATTACCGTATTTTGCTATAGATAATACGCATTTATACATTATACACGGGGCCTTTTAGCCCCCAAAACCTAGGAAAAAGTCTAGTTCGTATATAGTATACGCGAGGACTTTTGTTAAGAATGTCCCAGTAAAGATTGTCATGATCTTACAAGTTTTGTCCATAAATATGTTGTTTGTTTGGGTGATCAAGTCTTCATTTCTTCTTATTTAACAGTTTCAACAACTTTTTATTAAAATATAAGCTTAAATAGCAAAGAATTTTTAGAAAATAACGACTAATTTACAAGCCGCAAGTGACAGTGCAGTAAAAATATCTTTCCGATTTCGGTCCGGAACAGCAACCAATCCGTGTTGAATTTATCTCCGTTATTTTAACTTTCAAGCAAAAAGAAACTGTTTTAATCATTTTTTACTGAAATTTAACAAAAGTTAACAATAATCAGCTACCTTTTGATAACCGAGAGATACGACTGTTGGAACTTCTATCACTTTACGATCATGTGATGTTTTGTTTTGTTATTATACAAATGGCACCAAGTGCAAACGTAATTCTCTCATGTCAATATATGAAAGAAAATACCTATTACTGATAGAACAAAATGGATTCAAGTGGGGGAAAGTTGATTTAGATTTCACGTATTGCAAAAAAACTTCGTTTCTTGAAACATCGTCAAAAAGGGAGACAAGTAGCCAATCTGACAACTTGGAGAAAAATCACCAAACTTCGTGTAGGGGTACATTGTACACACCCCTTATCCCTTGAAATGTTTTTAGGGTAAAAGATAGTGTATAGTCTATAGCCAAATACGGTAGTAACACGTCATGAATTCCCCGTAGCATACATTTGTACATGGACCAAATGAAATAAACTGCTTATGATGGTATGAATGATGATAAGCCAAATATAATAATAACAATAAGGGAATTTTACAAATTACAATTACAAGCCTTGCACACTATACCTTTGATAATCTCCATCTCGACAGAATTTTTTACCCGGAGAGAGGTCATTTTCATCTTTAACAACATGACCTTTTCTTTTCATCTGTAAAAAAAATATTTACAAAAAATCAAATTTCTAATTTGTACTGGCATAACAGGTGAATACTCTTAATATAAAACCACACTTAAATTCCTTTCCCAAAAAATTATACATAACAGCAACTTTATATTTGTAGTTTAAAACAGATATTTCCTAGCATAATTACCGAGATCACAGTTTAATATTACAATAATTTATTTCAGAAAGTTTGCCTTTATCAAATATATTGGTGTAATTATGCAGATGTGGAATATTTTGGTTAGTTACTGCATCTACATATTTAAATCAAACACACTAACACTAATATGATGTTTCAGACTTAAATTTTCCAAACTGATTAAAAATAAATTTAACTTTACAAAGCAAGTTTCTAGTAAATAAAGAGTGTGAAATATTTAGGTAAGTAACTGTAGGTTAACAATTTTATAATGTCTTTCACTTGATTGCCATTTAGTGGATGGCTGTCTCATGGACAATCAAGTCACATCTCTTTTTTATATTTATATAACAAACTCTAATGCTGAACTGATTGACAACAACTGTAGCTAAATTGCCATGTAGTATTACTGTTGGGTAATCAGAGAAAAAATGACCTCATCCTGGCAAACAGGAAGTAGGCACATGAAGAACCTGACACAGTTCAACTCACCCCAATTTGATGCTTCAAACCAAATATCAAATCAACATACAAAAAGCAGAGAAATCATTGACGAAAATTTACAAATGTACCGGTAAGTAGGGACGAGGATAAAACTTAATGCCCCGGTTACCTTAAGGCAAATTTTTTCATAACAGACAAACTTACCACATGATGACCAAATAATCCACTGACAGGTACAGGAATCCTCGATTTATGAAGACTGCTGGTAAATGACCGCTCCTCTTCACGGAACATAATCTCATCTCCTGAGTCGTCCTCCTCGATCATGTGACCATCATGTGATGCTGTGCTACTGGTGTCGTCTGTTGGTTCCTCGGCAGACTTGAACAAAGATCGCTGATTATGCCTAATGGATCGGGCAGAAAGCCCACTCGATGATGGCTGGGTATTTGGTGTACCACTCGATGAATGATGATTTGAACTGGTGGGTGTGACACTTGAGGTGGGTGGTGTTTTGATATCTTCATTTTCCTTTATTTTTGCTCCCCTAAAAATGAAAAATATATTAAATTAATAACAAAATGCTTTACGATTTAATTGATGGTCAGATTGATTGAAGCTAATGTTTTCAGTTTGTGTGTTAATGTTTTAGCAACATTTTGCCTTCTTAAAGTTTAACTTTTAAACTGATGGACAGATAGATTTAGTTAAAGTTTTTCAGTTTGTGTGGTAATTTATAACCAATGTTTTTGCTTCTTAAAGATAAACCAGAAATTTGGTTTGATTAAATTCTTCAAATGACCAGGGAATTCTGTACAGAATCGATGTTACTGTGATAATGGTACCACTCTTTCTGTACATCATCTTTCATGGTCCCTGAATTTACCTTACAGTACAGAAAGGGTGTTACTGTGAAAATTCACTGTAACAGTGGTACCACGTGCACTCTTTCTGTACTTTAAGGAAAATAATCCTGAAATACAGTACAGAAAGGGTGTTACGGTGAAAATTCACTTGGTAGCACTGCTTTAATTTTTTCTGTTTAACATATTTTTTCTAAAACGTGCTTATAGAGTGACAACAGTGACCAGAGATACTTGTAGGAATTTTTGATGAGTCCTGGACTGACTCACCACTTTTGAAAATGGTGAGTCCCAGTAGATTTTCATGAGTCCCAAATTTTTTTGGTGAGTCCACATGGACTGGTTATTAACCGTACTAGTGTTTTTCAAGCGT
>JARWCS010314663.1:0-12821 GCA_034783895.1 Geukensia demissa | reverse complement strand
TTCGTGTTACTCCAGCTTTAGTTTTCAGTGTAGTGTTGTGTGTTCTGTGTTTGTCTTTCGTTTTATTTTGTTTGCCATGGTCTTGTCTGTTTTCCGACTTAACGATTTCTGTCTGCCCCTTTCGTATCTTAGAATTCGTTTTGGTCTGTCAACATCTTACCAATCACAATCATGCAAATAAAACCGTTAGAAAACGTGGGTAAATGTCCGGAACAGTCACGCGAGCAACAAAAAAATACTCTGGAAAACTGCGAACTTTCTTGGATACAAAAATTGCAAATAGCATACCCTCTTGGTTTTGAATGATGATAATAATATTCAGATATAGAATTCTTTGTAACTAGACACTATTACATCTACTTAATTAAAATCCATATGGAGAGAATACAACTTATTACTACACTTCCTTGCGTTTTCCTTATCATCCCTTTATTTTGTTCTGAAAAAATAATTCTTAAAATTGACAAAATCTTTGCTAAGTATACCTTATATAAACAAAGGAATCGACTTGATATATTTCATGTATTTGGCAAGCAAATTCTGAAGTTTCTTAACACATCCCATCTTATTTTGAAATACTGAAATCCACGATTCCCTCTTTCACTTACAAAAAAACCTCAACAGAAGATTTGTTTTTAGCAAAGATTAAAAAAATGACGAGGTTCAAATACACAGACGTGGTTATTACTGGAGACATTAGTATTTCAAGGACAGAGAGGGGATCGCCTTTGTCAATAAGGACCCTAAATGCCGCTCTGCTTCTAAAATTAATTGTGATAAATGTCGTAATATAATCGAAAAATCTATACGATCATATTGTGAAAAATGGATTAAACGACAAATTTTAGATAAATCTCGCAGGAAAGACCTGGACAGTTAAAATAATAAAGTAAATGGATTTTTGATATTTATAAAAACATTACCAGATGAATAATAAAGATGCAGGTACATCTCATTCTATTTTCCAGGATTTAGGAAAAAGTAAAAGATTTTAATAATAAATATGTTTTTCTTCTTGTCAAAAAGACAGCCAATAACACCGTAATTGTCTGACGGAAATATAATTTAAGTTATAACCAATGAATTTCAACAAGTTTCAAGCGACGGACTTTACAGGAGAACTTAACGTTACAGACTTTCTTAGTGTTGTCCCTCTGTAAAGGCTGCATTTGACAATATTAAGTTCTTACTATACCGGCTACCTAAACTTCATAATATTCTATATAATTCTCGGTTTATTTCAGTTTCAATTAAATGATCTAACACTCACATTTCAGTTCTATTGACTAGTGCTTGATCAACTTTGAAAATATCATCATTACCTTTCAAATTCTAAGTAAATTCCTCTACGATCAACTATATTGTATTGAAAAGTTTACTGGATATTAAAGAAAAATTTAATTCTGTTCAAGTTCTATAGACAATTTCCTTTTTTCTACTCATCTTGTTTTTCCTTATGTTTATTTACAATACAGTATGTACTCTGTTTGATCACATCTCGTGTTGATAGAATTTTACCATTATTAAAAAAAAACTTTGCTAACCACTTGTGACAAAACTAGATTCTTTAATTTATAAATGACTTAAAACATCAGATAATACGATACATCCGATACTAATTCATATTGACATTACGTTGTGTAGACGCCCTTCTCAGTTTTTTTTTATATCTCATTCTTTTTTAATATAAACTAAATACCGAACTTATCTAATACTAAGTATTGCTAGCAGTTGATTATCGCATTTCTAAATTAAGACTCTTATTTCTCAGACCGACTGCTAAAATACAGTATGAAGCATATCCTCTTTATTAAATTCAGATAATTAAATTGAATTGTTCAACTTTTTTGAAAATGGATAAAAATAAATTTGTTAAATGTTTTTTCTTTAATAGAAATTCATCTTATTTTTCTACTTTCGAATTAATCAATTATGATACAATGTTTAACATCTTTGTGCCTCAACTAATATTATAGAGATTGGTGAGGCATATTTCAGGTTACACAAAAGTAAGCAGCAATGTTTTCATTGCTTCGACTTCACTCTTATGCTTATGTTTAGCAAATGGCCCCAGTCTTCTGATATCTGGTCAAAAATATTACCCTAATCATATTATTTAATTCTATCAATTGATCGGAACTATTTATGCAGATCTACTTTTATTTTTTAATCTTATATAACAAATTGACCAATTAACTTCTATTTAATATGTAAATAACCAAGAAGTTAAATAATACAAAAACAAAGCCCATCTAAGATTTAAGATGCCATCCTTTCAAATTAAGTGTGTAGGTTTAATACTTCGGAAGCGTTTATCGATTTTTAAAAAAATATTAAAAATTGGTATAATAGATTGCGTAAAGTCATACAAGTAATTAATTTTTAAGTGATACATTTTACATATATTATTCTTGTATTATATGGTATTTCGATTTTAATATTCAGAGAAAACAAATTATATATCCTACTGATGATTCAGTTAGTGACCTGCTGTCACCATTATTAGCTGTGTTTACGCCTGAGAAAACGTTTTCATGAACCAATTTATCTTACGGTCTTTGCTTCATAATAACTGACACAGTTTCATACTGCTTAGTCTAATATTAGTAAATATAAAATGAATTGATATATCTTTAATGATAGCATATACATAAATCAACGAACCCTTGTTTCGGTTTAGTTCGTTTTACTTAAGCTTTATAGTGTTAAAATGACAGACTTAAAACAAACAAAGGCAACACAAAAAATTACCACATGACAATAGCCTTTTAGTATAAGGTAATGGTCAGAAAAAGTTAATTCTTTCCTCCTCCATCTTTGGTAAAATAATTTGCATTGCAATTGCAACACTGCGACATACAAGCAGGAATGTTGGAATGTCTGCAGTTTTTAAATTCAATAAGAAAAGTGCTTGCATACTTTTATTTTTATTAGGTTGATACAGCCACGCACAATAAAAAGAAAAAGAGGTAATTAAGAGATTCAAATTCAATCATTAGCAAATATGAGTTGACAACAAAGGATCTAACGTCAATTACTGCACAAACTGCACAAAATCATTTAAATCTCACTGTAGACAATGTTACTAACCCAAGAATATGCTTTTACAATTTTAACACTGTAGACCATCTCACAAAGAATGATTCGATGCAACTGATTGTGCAGAACAAGTCTTATAAGGTGGGTATCACCAGCGGCGGTGTTGTCATGATATCTCCTTTTACTGGTTATACATTGATACCTTTTGAAATATTATTAATTCATAATAATTTGATAAAAGAAAGCAGATCTTATCTACTGTTTAAAGATATCTACAGATGGAATATACATTTGTTTTTCCGATATGTCTTATGATTTTTGTTTCAATATTTTGGCTTTACCAAACAGGTTTCAAATGGGTTTGACGTCTTCCTGGTTGAATATTTACTACAGCACTTAGAACATGCCAATCATAATTAACAGTTTTACCATTGCAAGGTACATTGGATTTGTGAAACGTATTTTATGTTTCTGTAGTCTAACGACAAAAATTGACATTCCGATTGGGACTAACTATATTACTCCTACTCCTGATTTATTTGTCAACTCTTATGACTCAGTATCGGTATTAATATGCAAAAAGTTATACTGTAAAGCAACAATTATTCAGTCATCCAGTCATCATTACTTGTATACAGGTATTATATACGTACAGTACAAAATACAAAATGACCCTCTAAAAAATACGTAGTAAAACGGGTAAAGTAATGCAATCTTGTTCATTATAGGAAACTTATTCCACTTAGGTCCAATTCAATTCAATCCAATGTCATATTAGGTATAACACATAAGCCTAATATTGTTATTAACCATAACGAAATTAATATGATATATAAATATTTTAGATTTAATAATTACAAAAAATATTTGTTTAAGCTAAAGACAGTCCTCTCTAAGTTTAAAAGCACAACAAATATTTGACTTCATTGTGGACAACTGTTAATTTCGAAAAATAAAATTTGAAAATCTATTTCATATTATTTTCATTTCAACAATTATAATCAACATAATTAAAAACCATTATCCGAAAATATAAAAGAATCCCACTTCAGACCTAAAAATGCGGCATATATTTCGTACATATTCAGGACATGAACATATTAACGAGCGATGATAATGAACCCTGCTTTGTACTAGACCTACACGCTGAGTTGGATTTTTAGCATGCAAGCTCTTGAAAGCCAGTCATTGCTCCTACTCTACCCTGAAACGCTGCGTCCTTAGCAGAGAAACATCAAATGTCAAATCTAAAGTCTTTAAACCGGCCGGGAATTAAACCCGCGACATCCGACCTTGTGATAAGGTTAATAATAATTTATAGAGACTTGTATCAAGTCAAGTAAAAACATTTTGTAAAAGTGTTGGCCAATATATCTATCGAACATTTAATTTTGTCAAATACCAATTACTATTCTAGAGTTTGTGGAACGTGTAATGATAAAATATTTTGTGCCTTTTATGGATGTATCATTTTTCGACTAAAATGCTTGATTCATTGAACTGTACTATATCATTCGTCAAATACTAAAAACTAAAAGTAAACGAGGAACCAAATAAATGTATGATGAAATGAATTATCCAACCTGGAAATTTCCTTTATAAGTAATGATTCATTTTAAGAGCAATTATCTCATTTCTTTACCACAATATTTTTCAGGAAATTCTTGTGAATATATTTTTGTTATTTAGAAAAAAATCCATAAATATCCGTATCAAGTAAAATGAATTAATTTATAGCAAACTGAAGTTTTGATACGATATGTCAGTGTTAGAATTATGAATGAAAATGTCTTCATTTCATAAGCGCTCCAGTTAGGCTGCTCTGCAAAACATACATAGATTGAGTTGTCTAGCAGCCTTGATATAATCAATTTATTATTTCACTTTTACACTTTGATATAATGTTTTTTTCGGAGAACAATTTATATAACCATGTTGTAGTACTTTGACTTATTCGTAAGGCACCAAACTATGAATAAATCAAAGACTATATTGAATAACTAACAAATACACAAAACTTATCATTATTCCACAACGTCAATGTAAGAAGAACACGTGCTATGATTTAAGTGCCAACGTTGTCATGTCAAGTTTATTTGTAGTACGAAAAGTTTGTATGTAAATGTAAAATAACACCCACATTTTGCAGCAGCTTGTACAACACATTGAACAAAATACATAAGGTTTCGGAAAAAAATATTATCTAAGAAACATAAGTTTTCCCAGTCACTAAACCATTAATTTAGAGGCCACAGACTTATTGAATATCTTGTAGATACCGCTATATTTGAACATGCACTTATGTAAAGAAATCTTTAAAATCGTGTGTTAAAATTCTGGGTCACACACATTGTACATTTCAATACCATAAAGCCAAATATTTTTCCCCGTAATATCAGTCCAGCCACTTTCCTAAAAAAATAAAAAAGTCAATGAAAAATATAATTACAATTCATTCCTGTAAGTTGAATTTTCTCCTTATAACGAACTCTTACATTTGTAAGACCTAGACTAGGTCGATTGTAGAGTTTTTTTAAAATAGTTTCACATTTTGTATTTTGGAGGCCTTTTACAGCTTTTTTTATGGTTAGGACTACGGTTCATTATTGAAGGCCGTAATGGGATTTGTAGAAGTTTAAATTCCACTGTCATTTGATGGATGGCTGTCTCATTGACAATCATGCCACATCTCATATTTTTATAAGTTAGTTTGTGGATGACAGGCCAGATACCAAAATATAAATTCCAATCCCTCCCCAGGTTTTTATAATTTTGATAATTATTTAACTAGCTCTTGTCATGAATATGCATGGATTATTTTCGGCTGGACGGTTTACACCTAACAATTCGTAAACTCAAATTGAAAAAAAAATTATCAAAATAGACCAGTGACTACAATGGACTTTGGAAACCCGAATGTCCTTTAATCAATGAATTAAATAAGCTACATAATATTTATAAAAATATCAATGTCCAGATACAGAAAATAACAAAATTCATGTCAGAATGGAAGTGCTTATTACCGACATCTGATCCTAGTGTTCCGGAACGAGAGTCAACAGTAGTATCCACCCAGTGGCCAAATCTTTCAGATATTTTTCCTGTAATCTTGAACTTCATCACAATAGAAAGGGGATAAAACAATACTAATGTTATAATTTTGGCCGAAATATTAATAATAATAATTGATGTGAAAATGACATAATGGTATCTAATCCTACATTCATCCAATATCTTCATATAACTTATTAAATGTGCAATGAATGTCTCCAAGGTAGAATGTACTTTTCCGTCCATATATCTGTAGCAAACACCCAATACAAGTATTACGTAATTTGAAGGTCTTTGACAGTAATATCCAGTTTGGGACATTTCAATTTCCAGAATGACAGTTTTGACGGATTTATTGAAGCCTAATAATAAGACATCTGCCTTCAGTTGGTTTATTGTTACATTAATTAGAAATTTTAAAAAGATATGCGTTTCCCAAAGAGCAGAGAAATAATACCATAATAGTTTTGATAACTTTTGGAATTGGGCTCTTTTCAAAACTGATAACAATCTTTTGTTTAATCAACATGGTTTAGACGGAAACAGACAGTTGCCGTATTTGAACGACGTGTGTACGGGTTTAATTGAATTCCATATGAATATTATAGATCTATACATTAATTTTATTGACGTGCAACAAAAATCAAGAGTAGAATACTCAAAAGAGATCCAAAGTGCATATTCCAAAAAAAGACAGAAAATAACGAAACAAACAACGAGGAAAACGGAAACAAAAAGAAAGCAGAAAATCCTGATACTTGTAACAAGCACGAGAGTATTGCATCGACTACGACACATTAACCTAAGAGGCAGGGGAGGCAGGAATATGGTCACATATATATGGGAAGTTTTTAAATAGAACGTTGAATTCATCCCATTTTTGGTCAATCTTAGAAACAAGTTTGCCCATTTTGGAATATTTCGAGGAATAAATCTAAGTACGAAGTAAATTTGTTGTAATCAGTTTCCCTTATAATTTCGAGTTCACTTGGATATATTTGAACAAAATGCTAAAAAAACCCAGGATTTTTCAATGATAAAACATCACCAATATCCATTTGAAAACCAAAAGTCAGTTGGAAAAGTTGCCGTCAAATGCAACAAAGATTGTTTTAACTAAGAACAATATCGGAATCAACGGATAAAAATGATTAATATCAAAGACACTGTTGCTACAAATTCTACAAATGAAGAAAGCGAAGTTGAAAGAAAAAATACTCAATCGTTCTTTGGTATTTTGCTATAACGCTTTGCCTTCTGCATGCGCTTTTAATCGGCGATTTTATGAAGTCATGTCAGCAGCGTCAAAACCATATCATTTGAAATCATAAGAGTATCAAACGGAATGAAGAGTGCATCCGCATTTTGCTTTCTTTCTTGGACTTTTTTCATGGCTGAAAGTTTTCCCCGGGCAATGTTGGTTAACAAATCAGGCAACTGAACTGTTTACAGATAGTTATTGGCTGTGAAAATTTTTAAAAAAATCAATGGGTTGTATTAGCCTGCCCTTCTGAAGGGCATGCTGTTGTTTTACATTACATAATTTGATAAACGCCCACTGTATTGGCGACTATGACTTGGTGTAAAAAGTTTACAAATAAAAAAGACTTTTTCATGTCTTTGAGCATTATGAACGTCAAAATGCAAAACAAGTCATGTCTTTCTTGTGCCCTTTAGGAAGAATCACAAAATTTAAATGTTGTCAAATCGAGGGCACGAACCACATTTCAAAATTAACATAATACAAAACTAAACAATATGCAAGCTGTAAATTTCAAAAGAGTTTTAAAAAATAAAACATAATAAAATTATACCCTTATCAAAATGATATATAATTTTGAAATATATAACACCTTCTGGCAACGAATTACAAATTAAACCATTGTTTTAGCATTTATGATCGAACATAATCTTTTTTACCAAATTGCATACTTATTTGTCCTACATGCATACATGTACCATGCTGAAAGATAAGCAGAAATCGAATCAAACTGCCTTAATATAGCTTTTCATATTCTTCTTTTATTCATATATTATATAACATTATTAAGATGAAGATGAGTTAAAAATGAGGAAATGGAAAAAAAGAAAACAAAATGAAAAATAAAACATAAAGTGAATCTGACAGAACCCTTTCAAGTTGTGCGGAATTAGATCTTTTGTCACATTAGATTTTCATATTCTCATTTTTCCATTTTTTCATTTTTCCATAGTTTGCGACAAAACTTGATATTTTTATATGTCACGGCTTTACAAGCAAACACTTCTATTTAAAATAGGAGATGTGCCATAATTGTCAACGAGACAGACATCAACCAAAAATAGTCGAAATTAAACTTAAATTAAACCCCAAAATACAAAATTTGAAACTATTCATAAACACGACAATGGACTTAATCTATTAAAAATGGTGAAGGTATAACAATAAATGCCCCTTTGGTATCTTCAAATTCCTTTTTAAAACAAAAACAACCTCTGGATTACAGGTTCCTGGCTTAGGACAGGCACATTAAGCATGTGGCAGGGTTAAACCAATTTGTGAGCGCTCAACTCTCCTCATAACCTGGGACAGATGTGTGTTTAAACATTAATAAAAAACACGATAAAAATAAGTTGAAATAGTTTTAACACTTGATACTTAAAACTAACAACAAATACAATTAAAAGTAATACATGATACAACAAAAGTTTCGACCTCGAAAGAGTACTCGCAGTTGCAGTTTGCTAGTTCAAAAACTAAAAGTAACCAAGTTTCCTTAACTACGGTAGTCAATGTTAACATTTTCAGTTTGGTACAAAACTTATCATCAACTGACTGGTGTGTCATAATTGTCTTAACAAATTTAGAGTTTTCTTTTTCCTGAAGCAGTATTTTTTTAGGACTGAAAAATTTGAACTTACCTTTCTTTGTTCAATTATTCAAATATGCAAAAATATTATCTTAATATCAGGAAGTCATATTATATGCATAATTTCCATTTTTATGCTAGTTTAATTTGCAGTATAACCATCGGTAAAATACATTGGTGACCTGCTAAGAGCCAGTGTATATTTGGTTTACGACTGGCGAAGTATGATCGTTTTTATGCTATTCATTATCAAGACATTATTCTGCAATAGACCTGCTTGACCTATTTTTTTACTTGATTAGCTGCAAAAATTTATATTCATGCTAATAAGAATTTAATCAGCAAACGGCATATCTGTATTCGCCTAGATTTCATTCCACGAACAACAACTGAATCTCTCAAAAACGATTGTTCTTGAATTATAGTGCGAAAATGCACACTTAAAATCCAGATTTCCTGAACAATTACATCGAGGGACTACTAGCAATACAGGTTATCGATTTATATAATATAATTGTTAAATAATCCTGCCCTTTCACATAAAAATGTATTATTTCTATCAATTATTCAGCAAGTAACAGTCAGAAAATACTAAAAATCTTCGTCAATGTTTTTAAATGCTCTCTATTTTAAACCATGAATTGGTTGAAGTCATAAACATAAAAGCAACCACGAGTAAACTGAACATATTGTAAAATGTAGATATATATTTTATATGGTAATTGCAATTAATATTCTAGAAACAATAGAACAGGCTTTCATGTGAAAAATTTCCTAATTATTTCTTTTATTAGTGAGTTTCCGGTAAGTCAAGTCGAATTATTTTGTTTGTTTCTTTGATCGGAGTGTATATTATTGTTCTACTCATTCATATTAAGGTATTTTCCCTCTTATTACTTAACTACTTTTATTGCTTACGTACAATAATAACACTTTATGAATTACATGAATTATAACATGTATTATCGCATTATGCATATGATTTTCATTTGACCCAACTAAGGCACAGCCAATTGAATTTCACGTGGGTTTGAAGCTACGATTTGTTTTTTTTTCTTCTTTTTTCTCTGAAAGATGTTGTTTATACGTAAGTAAGAAAGAATAATTTAACCTTACTAAGTAAGTTATACATTGTCCAACTTCTCCAGATTGTTTTTAGTATGGTCAGATAGTCTGTTAAAGCCAAATACATTCGCGAAGTCCTTGATGTTTAGCAACGTTCATTTTACAAAGAGGATGCCGAACGGTTATCAGTGGAACTATAAATGGGCGCAGTGCATATTCAGTTTCATGATCCGTTCAGAAAACTTGCAAAGTATGAAGATAAAGTATTAAAGTGTGCAAAATTTATCTAACGTAAAGTTGTGTATGAGATAATACATGTCGGCTATTTAAACGAGGTAGTTTTATTTTTCTTTTAAAATTTCAACGTTTTGAAATAATATGATCTACTTGATTTTTAATGCCGAAGTTTAGCCCTTCGTATAAAAGCCCAATTACATAGTACTTGTGTAAATTATAAATGAAAATGTCAATACTGATGTAAAAAAAGTTAATTTCAAAGTTTTGATACAAATTCGAGTTTATTAATTAATATATAAACCTCCCCATTCCCTACCATTGTTTTATCCGGATTGGAAATCAGGATAATAGTGGGTGTATTTAAAGTCCAGTGTAGAATACCCATATGAGAGATCAAAAGTACATAGTTCAAAGTAACAAGACACGTTTGAAACAAACTGAAACATAAAACGAAAACAAAAGTAATAAAGGCTTGGAGTCCACGAACTCCTTTACAAAACATGAGTGAGATCAGGTGCTCCGAAAGGGAAAGCATCCCCTGTCTTGCACACAATACCCGTCCTGAAATCTTGAAATTCTAATCCAATAATTGCTTATATTTCTGAACCATCCGAGTTTACGACTACAAATGTAAGCAGCTGATCACTGACATTAAATTAACAGTACGGCATTGAAGTGTCCTTTATTAGTTGTGAAACATTTCTTAATAGATAGCTTTTATTGTCCAATGGTTAAAAGATAAATTAAATCTTATACTTAAAATATTAATTGTTGTAAGTTTGGAGAAGTGTTGCCAAACAAAACAAGTTACAACACTATAACCAAACGACACAAAGACTTGTACTAGAATATTTAAAAATTATGGAAATTTAATAGAAATAAGATAAACCAATCAAATTCATTATGTTTCAACATTAATATCTAAGTGTTTTGATACTAGGTGTCAGTAACAATAAACCATAGAAACGTTTGCAGTAGATAAGACATCAAACATGACAGTAGGCATAATTCATTTGGAAGTTGTCTAGCAGAATCAACATAATCAACTTAGTATTTAATTTGTACACCGTTATACAATGTAATCTCAATGACTGTTGTGGTTATACTATCACTTATTCACAGAACCTCAAAAACTACATTCAATATACAACAAAATACAGTCTGGTGGCCTTAAAAAGGCGAACTACAATTATTAACCAGTACAATTGTTGAAATAAGAAAGAATCAGAGATTCTAATATCCAATTTCTCAGTTGTCATATATGTACAATGTAAAACATACAAGTAGAGACAGGCATCTACAAAATACAACACATCACACAATGTCAGACGTTTCTAGTTCAACTCATTTTCATCTAAATAAATTGTCCATGACCAAATGGCAGCAAGAACAAACCGGATTATCTTGGCAATGTACGCTATAAATTTCTCTCTTTATGTTTCTTCCCAAGGTCAGAAATATTCTATAGACAATATCATGTTAATTACACCAGTAAATTACTGTTTCAGAAATCATAAATCTTCATCAAAGCCGCTAGAAGGCATGTCAAACAAAAATTGATTAACTATTAGAAAGATATCCAGAAATTCACAATGTAATTTATCTGAAACAATATCCCCTAATGTTAATTAGAAGTTCCTGAAAAAACAGTAAACAAACTATAAGTTTTAAGTAAACTCCAAAGTATTGCAAATAGTGGTTTTAAATGCATTGACTATAAAGAAATTGGGAATAGCTTTGCACATATCAACTCAACAGTATGGAAAGCTAAAACTTTTATGAAGCCCTTTCCACATGCTTTGGTGTGTTAACTTTTTGATAATTGAATTTATTCAAGTGTATATATTACATACGTATCAGTTTAATTGTTTTCGTGTTAATTTGTTAGGGTATATTGTCTTGATTTTTGCATAGAAATCAGTGTCAGTGAAACAAAAATAACTTATTGGTTACAAAATACAAGTGTACCAATGTTTAATAATTTGGTGAATTTGTATATATATATTATACGTACATATATATGTACGTTTCAAGGAATAACCTCTCAGCAGTAGTATAAGAGCAAAAAATAGGAAGTCCGAGATCCAAATAGTAAAAGAAGTACTTAAATCGAAATAAGAAGTCAAATCCGGCGATAGGGATAACTACTAAGGGCAATACGTTTCAAAGCCTCTCATTATTAACATTGTTTTAGAATCAAGCAAATGAAGAGAAATGAAGTTGATCTAAAGTAAGGGCGTCGACTGGATTTTACACCTCAAATCTGCAGAGCATATATCAAACACTAATGAACATATAAATTTAAAGATAACCCCCTCACACATTATACGTCAACAAACTATTTCAAGATAAATATGAAGCGAAAATAAAATCGCTCATGGAGTGAGTTGGGTTTGGTTAAAACTGAGAATTCCGCTCATAAGACGTTCCCGTGAAATTTTTGCGGGACCCTGTATATTTCTAACATTTGTCAAAATACAAAATTACCAATGTTAAGTTAAAGAAATATGGAAAATTTAGGTATGCTATATGTACATTTCAAAGAGTAACCTCTCATCAGTAGCATTAGAACCGAAACAT